>JAUJYZ010000151.1:162500-406474 GCA_033675265.1 Actinostola sp. cb2023
AGATAACAGCTTTGACCCAGTACAACCGGGTAGGTTGATTTAGGTACCCTTTTTCAAAGCTGTTAAAACAATGCGACTTTATGTTGAAGGCAACAAACAAGGAAATCAGGAAAACCATTCCCAACATTCCATTCCATTCAAAGTCATATCACTATTATCACCTCTCCTTATCAACGCCAACAAGACTGAATAGATGACCATCAACGAGGACGTCAACCACCAATATTTTAATCCATCTGCTACAAGGGTGGCACTCCACTCAAGGAGGTCGGCGAATGTAATTATTTTGGATCCTATGTTGCTGATCAAAGCAATAAGGATTCCATTACAATGCCTGCAATCAACTGCATCACATCTATCAGATATAGTGGTTTTAAGGTGACTCTATACATTAATTGTCACCATGGAAACGAGATAAATCACTAAAAATACAAAATCTACCACATGAACTTAGAATAGAGAATGTTTTCTACACAAGTTCTAAAGAAGGATAATTTAGTAGACTTGATTATCCTTCTTTAGAACTTGTGTAGAAAACATTCTCTATTCTAAGTTCATGTGGTAGATGATGGTTTGTATTTTTAGTAATTTGTTTCCATGGTGACAATGTATAGAGCTACCTTAAAACCACTATAATCGCAATTATGGGATAGATTCCGAGTGGGTCCATTGTCAATATTGCTCTATAGGCGATTCTTAATCTATATACCAAATTTGGTGTTTTAGTCAGGCATTCCACAATTACCATGGTTACGAGGTATAGAACCCCCTTAAAACAGCTATAATTGCAATTATGGGATAGATTCCGAGTAGGTTTATATTCAATATTGTTCTATATGTGATTACCTATCTCTGTACCAAATTTGGTGTTTTTTTAACACATCTCACAATTTCCATGGTTAGGATGTATAGAGCCACCTTAAATCTGCTGTAATTGCAATTATGGGATAGATTCTGAGTGGGTCCATAGCCAATATTGTTCTATAGGTGATTCTCTATCTGTGTACCAAATTTGGTGCTTTTACCATAAATCCCACAATTTGAGCACGAATCTGCCGGACTATTTGTATCTACTGTAAATCAGGCCGTTTTGGCTACATTTGAATGGCTTCATGACCTAAAGTATAGAATCGAATCTTACCTTGTGAATTCAGTACAATTTCTTGTATTTCACCGCATATTTGTCAAGAAATATAACACTCTGCAACACATGTCAATTGTTCCATGTCGTTCTCCAGGGATTTAGTTGAAGAAAAGAGTGATTATTCGACTAATAGTTTCCACTACAGTGTGTTGCCCTAAATCCGGCCGCTTTTTGCATTAATCGCTGTATCTTTCTTTAGGAAACCTAGGAAAATAGTAGCGGTCTAAAAATCAGTCAAAGGCTAGATTTCTCTTTCACCTACCTTGTCACAAATTGACATTTATTTCACTTCAACATTGAGCTTGTTATATTCAAAAATATTGATCCAGGTAGATGCCCTAAGTTCGGCCATGAGGTTGCCCTAAATTCCGGCCATAAATAAGCAGGAATTAGCCACTATCAAATCGAGCAGGGGACTGGGAATGAGTTTATTAAAATTAATGTAATTACGAAATGAAAGAGCATGTTGAAATTAGCATCTGTGCAAAGTTTGATGTGATTTGGGCGAATTCTGTCGGAATTATAAGCTTTTGAAATTGTGTTGTCCAGCCAAAATTTTACAGTGAATGTATGGTTTGGATGGACAACGTCAAAAATTTACAGATTTTGTATGGGAAAATAGGCATCTTTGATGTCCTCTAGCATCGTCAATATTAACCCGAAGTTCACCAAACCTTCCAGACTAGCTAAGTTTGATCTGCTCTCTCTGAAAATGATGCCCAATTTTACTAGTATCAAATTGAATTAGTTTTACGGACTTGGTACCAGTCCCCTGCTCGATTTGGAAGTGGCTAATTGCTCGGTAAGTTTTACATTATCTTCCATCGTTTTAACTAATTGTTTTCCGCATTGCTATAATAAAGGACTTTTTAAGTCATTCTACATGAAAAGATTGTAAAGATAAATTTTAAAAAGACCGAAAAAAGACCCTCCTCTACTTCATTGGGAACCGCACCCGCAATGACATCTGGGGTGCTTATCATTTACCCGGAAAAACTGGAAATTCCACTTTGAAAATCAAATTGTATGTGTATTTCCGATCGGAAAGTTAGAATCCCGGAAAACTCGGGCTTTCGTTTCAGCATAGTTATAACTATGGTTTCAGGTAATCCGGCCACTTTTCCCGCTCTGCTTTGTATGTGATTTGTGGCCGGATTTAGGCATACCTACCAAAATATGCACGTAATTTCACCTGACCTGAACTTCCGTTTATTTAAGCCGTTCATGTTTATTTTTCTTTGTGTCCAAAGTTACTGATTAGCGTCGTATTTCTGCCAAATATAATCTGTTTACGCTCCATAACTTACGAGGAAATGTTTAAAGACTTTGCCCGCATGACTTAAGATGCACGAAAACATGAAAATTACTGAAGCGATTGCTTTACCTACTTTCGAAACACATGTGAATTCCTGCCTAAAAAGCGGTCAGGAATCCCACAACAGCAGTTAATAAACCTAAGCTCATCAATAATTCATACGATTATCTTGTTTGTCATTTTTTGAAATATACGAGAAATCACAGCGCTTTAAAGTTAAAATGGCCGGATTAGGGTACGGCCGGTATTTAGGGCAACACACTGTACACGTTTATGTTAACGTTAACCAAGCGAAGAATAACAACATGGCGGGTCACAAGAATTCAAAACCGTATCAGTAGCCAATCAGAGTGAAGCTCTGCAGGGGATATGCTCCAAATATGGAGCTTGGAACCAGACTCCCTCGGCCATACAAAGTTGCTGTGAAATTTTCTAATTTTCTAGCAGAGATAAGGCAAACTTTTCAAATTGAAAAATAGCAAACTTTAAAGGAGGATTTGAATTCGATCAGCTAAGATAATTCCTTGAAAATCATGAAATATATTTTGACTGCCGGACATTAAAAATTAATACGGTATTTTGAAGACTTGTAGCGGGCTTGTACTGAGGCCTACTGACATCCCTATTCAATAATTTTAAAAACCAAATCTCAAAAGTTTTCTTTTCAGTCTTTGAATTTTTGGGTATTCCTAAGAATTCCTAACAATTCTCAGTTGGTTTTAGAGCATTCTCAAAAATTCCCAGCAATTCCAAGGTTTTCAGTTCAACCTACTTTGCATGACTTGGAATTATTTGGAATTCCTAGGAATTCCTAGGAATTCCTAGGAATTCCAAGGTTTCTGGGAATCCATTTCGCAAGGGTTAAATAAGGCCATCCATGGGTGATACAACTAAAATAAAATACGGCATATTTTAAATCCCCATACATTCCCTTACAAACGTATTGGGTTGCCTGTGATCCAGCCTCCGTGGGTGTTTGGTGGCAAACAGATTTACCACCTCTTCTAAGTCAAATTCAAAGTTATAATGGATGTGCATGGACAAGTTTGGCGCGCGGTTCGTTCACGGTGGAAAGAGAGTGCAGTCGGTTTTAGTTTGCCAGTGAATAGTGGACCTTTCCCCAAAAAATGTGGACCTTTGGGGTCTGTGGGGGGTGCGAACGCACCCCGTGCACCCCCCCTGGCTACGGGCCTGCCTAATGAAGTAATTCTATGCTCAAACGGGTCAAGTGGTTCGCTCTTGGGTCATCGTTAAAACTCATCGTTCCACGACAACCGACTATACTAGAAGTGCTGTGTAGAAAAGCTCGTGCTCATCAATCTTGAATATAATTAATCGGGCCCTTCCGAAGGAAGCCCGAGTTATAAAATGGGCTTTCTTGTTCGGTAGTTTTAGTAGTTTTGTTTGGTCAAAGAATGAAGAAAGTATGCGATGTATTTAATCGTATCGAGTTTCAAGATTATTCAGCAGATAAGGGAAAACAAACGACACACAGGACTCAAGTAGATTTGAATCTTAGTTTTGAAAGCAGCTGTAGATCTTCAAGCTATTAAAGGTCAGGATTCTAGTTATAATTAAACTCACGACCAGCGATGTAACTACATCTATTGACAGAAAGCTATATGTACAGAAGTCATGCAAACAATCGAGCCAGTCGAGTTCAGTATTTTCAGTAACTCACGATGGATGTTTATTTTATTCCACGTTTGAAAATTTCAGTACGATTACAGTTGTGTGATCCTTGTGTGAGTCATACATCTATTACGCGACCTAATTTTAGAACCGCCACATAGCGCTATTTAGAACAGAATTTCCATGCTCAAAACAGGTCAGTGAACGGCAAAAATACAATCGAAATCAAAACGTCCTTAGATTTTAGGGATCTATTACGACAGAAAGCTATATGTACAGAAGTCATGCAAACAATCGAACCAGTCGAGTTATTTTCAGTAACTCACGATGGATGTTTATTTTATTCCATGTTTGAAAAGTCAGTACGATTACAGTTGTGTGATCCTTGTGTGAGTCATACATCTATTACGCGACCTAATTTTAGAACCGCCGCGTAGCGCTAGCATTTAAAACAGAATTTCCACGTTCAAAACAGGTCAGTAAACGGCAAAAATACAATCGAAATCAAAACGTCCTTAGATACAGCGTACACTCGGACATTTATGACAATGACAATGACAGTTGCGTGACGAGGGAGACTGTGTCGGTGAGCATAGATAAAGATCTCCCCGTCTGCAATACTACGTACTTCGAACGTCCAGTTGAGGTTGCATATTCATGGTCAGATGGTTCTGATAACGTTTTTCGTTTGTTGTAATGAAGGCGCGTTTGTTTTTGTTATAAATGAAACGACATCTTTCAGAGTGGGTCCACACGAATCGGCGTATGCGTTTGTATGTGAAATGAGCGTGTTTTAAAAAAGCCCGTGTTTTATCGGCCATAAAGATCCGAGCCGCCGGCTTCAGATATATTTTAATCAATCTTGTTGACGTTGTTGCGGTGTACATGCACTCCATTATGAAACTATCTCTTTGAAATACAACACTATTCAGTTTAGCAGCATTAAAACAACAATACACTCAATGAGCGTACACTCGGGCTTATGACAAGGACAATGTCAGTTGCGTGAGGAGGGACCTGACAATGACTGACAGTTGCGTGACGAGGGAGACTATGTATATATGTGTCGGTGAGCATAGATAAAAATCTCAGAATCGTACTTCCGTAGCACGTACTTGGAACGTCCACTTGAGGTTCATATTCATGGTCAGACGGTTCTGATAACGTCTTTGGTTTCTTCGTTATCGCAGAGGAAAGTCGAACTTCGTATCTTTGAAACATCCAGTTGATTCAGACTACGGTATGATGTGACAAAGCTCGACCAATCTGCTGTCTCTGCCTACACTGTAAATTCTAGGGAGTCATTTTGACTCCGGAAATGGAGTAGAATCATCGGTGACAGAACGACTCACTTTTCGGAGTCAAAATGACTCCCTCATATAAAGAGTAGATATAACTCCGAAACTGGAGTAGAATCATCGGTGACAGAACGACTCTCTTTTAGGAGTTAAAATAACTCCCTCTTATGAAGAGTAAAAATAACTCTTAATAAGAGTAATAATGACTCTTCATTGAGGGGCTACAATTACTCCTGTATTTGATTACTCTGCGACATGTGCATTAAAAGAAAGGAGTTGAAATAACTCTCCTTGGGAGCGCAGGAAAAGCGTAAAAAGATCAGACAAAAAGAGATAAAATGAGAAAATGAGAAATCTTTAATCAGAAACCATGAATTAAAAGTAATTAATGAATAATATTAGTTCATTAATTTATGTCAATCTTAAACTGACAATCGTTATAAGATAAACTTGCTGATTGCAAGTCTGAGCTATAGTCTATAACCCACGCAGTCAAGTGGACTTAAGGACGTTCGCGTGCATTGTTCACGCGCATCTTTTCTGCGCATAAAGTCAAGGTTCGAATCATCTCGGTCCAGTCCTCTTTCCTCACGTCCAAGATGGCAGCCAGTCACGCAATTTACGTAGACGATTTTCATCGGCTAATATCTCGAGAACGATACCGGTGACCCCCATTTTTTATTTTGTGATTTTACAAAGAATCATAAAAGCTCCCCATGTACCAAATTTAAAGAAAAAAACATGTTTAGATTTTGATAAAAACACGAATTTAGATGAAAACTTCAACCTACCTTCACGCGAAAGAGTCGTCGATGGCTACGTGGTGACTGTACATATGAGCCAAAAACTACAGGTTGTTTCTATATATTCACAAATCTTTGTACATAATCTTATTGTATAAACTCTTAGATAGCCATTTGTGGAAAATTTTAGCAATCCGTTTAGTTTTTCTACAAAAAAATACCTGTCATTCTCGACTTTCCGTGGATTTAACGCACGTAATTTCGATCAGAAAAAGGGTATACTTTGAAGAAATCTGGCTCCATAGCGAAGTCGGTGACCCCCATTTTTTATTTGCTCATTTAGCTTCTATAATGATCTTATTTCACCATTCGAAGTTTCAGGGAAAAAACATGTTTAGTTTTTTTGCCCGCGAACGTCCTTAACCAATTTGTTTGTCAATCTTAAACTGACAACTCGTCATCAGTAAACTTTCAAGTCTCCGCGGCCCGAGAAGGAAGTTTGAAAAAATGCGCGACTCCGCCCAATACGGAATATATTTTCTCCAACGCCGTCAATATTTTGTGGTATCGCCGTCTCAAAATCGCAATTAGTTTTGTATCACGATTCTACAATAATTCGCAAGAAAAACTAATAAAATAACAAGGAAAGCATTCTGATTTGGTTCAAATTCTCACAACCTCGCGCGTTGACGTAGCTACGATTTGAAGTTTTTGAAAACTCTTCAGTTTTGCTTTACAAAAAGATTTGAAAAAAAGTTAACATGACAGTTTAAGCAAGTTATATTTTAACTGACATGATAGCGATTATAGAGAACTATTGACAAGCTTCCTCTTTTATGTCATGACAAGCATTTCATCTCTTATTTTGGCAGAAAAGCGAATGAAAACAAATCCAAAGTTTATCGTACGGTTCGCCGGATTGAAAGTGAATCCATTCAGTAAATATAATTTCGTGAAAATTCAACGATGTTTTAACCCTCAATCTTCTGTATATACAAGGGCAAATGTGACTGCAATATGTCAGTTGACGTCAAGTCCAATGCAGGGTGGAAAATAGCTCAAAAGACGGCAAGATTCTACAAGGTCAAGATTGGCCGGATTTTCACGGCAAAGAACAACTTTCACTGTAAATTCATTCAACTTCATTCAATGTTATTCTGCAATAAACAACAAACGACCAAATAATTATAATAACTGTTTTATTGTCTTAAACTGATCAAGGTTTGCATCATGTGCCTGATTGTAATTTACACTTTTACAGCATCAAGTTTTATCAAGAAACTGAGTGTTCGTAGCTTTCGCCGTGAAATGAAATTTTAGCTGTGAATGAGGTTTGACAGAATCATTTCTCACCTTAACTACGACCTTAGCTTCCCTTGTTTATACACATAACATAATACTGATAATACTGCATTGTAGAAACTCCTTTTTACTGTGGAATAACCTTGAATTTTCCTTGAAAAATCGAAGAACATTCCTGCATTCGCATTCAAAGCCAGATACCAAAAAAATTTCATTTTCGCTGTCAATCATATCCTGTGAGCCAATCGCGCGCGGTAATTTTGAGACGTCAATACCACAAAATATTGACGTCTCAAAATAAAACAAAGTGACTTGAAAATCGTGATACTCTCTGGTAGTCCCAGGGTATAGCTAGACTGAACTAATGTAATATAAGCTAGGGGATCACAATGTCACGAGTTGTGTAATTTACTCCAATCTCAACTCCAATTTTAACTGCTTTAATCCTTGAACTTTATCAGGACGTTTTGACTCTCATTTGGAGTCATTTTCACTCCTCCATAATTACTCCATCCGGTAGAGTAGATTTGACTCTCAACATTTTGGAGTCATTTCTACTACTCCATAATTACTCCATCCGGAAGAGTAGATTTGACTCTCAACATTTTGGAGTCATTTCTACTACTCCATAATTACTCCATCCGGTAGAGTAGATTTGACTCTCAACATTTTGGAGTCATTTTTACTCCTCTAGAATTACTCCTATTGGGGGAGTAGATTTGACTCCTTCCTCGGAGTCAAAATGACTCCCTAGAATTTACAGTGTATACATTGAAAGATCTTGTTCGATTTATCTCGAAATCAGAAAGGAATTATCGATTAAAAATCAAAAGCTGCTTCTGTTAGATTTAAGATGTGACCTTAAGTGACCTCAAATACGTTTAAAGACGTACCACAGCGTACCTTGAAGAGTCAGAGATCTTTATCTATGAGTCACCGACACAAATAGTCTCCCTCGTCACTGAGCGTCTTCTTCTGTATTAGATCCCTAAAATCTAAGGACGTTTTGATTTCGATTGTATTTTTGCCGTTTACTGACCTGTTTTGAGCGTGGAAATTCTGTTTTAAATGCTAGCGCTACGCGGCGGTTCTAAAATTAGGTCGCGTAATAGATGTATGACTCACACAAGGATCACACAACTGTAATCGTACTGACTTTTCAAACATGGAATAAAATAAACATCCATCGTGAGTTACTGAAAATAACTCGACTGGTTCGATTGTTTGCATGACTTCTGTACATATAGCTTTCTGTCGTAATAGATCCCTAAAATCTAAGGACGTTTTGATTTCGATTGTAATTTTGCCGTTCATTGACCTGTTTTGAGCATGGAAATTCTGTTCTAAATAGCGCTATGTGGCGGTTCTAAAATTAGGTCGCGTAATAGATGTATGACTCACACAAGGATCACACAACTGTAATCGTACTGAAATTTTCAAACGTGGAATAAAATAAACATCCATCGTGAGTTACTGAAAATAACTCGACTGGCTCGATTGTTTGCATGACTTCTGTACATATAGCTTTCTGTCAATAGATGTAGTTACATCGCTGGTCGTGAGTTTAATTATAACTAGAATCCTGACCTTTAATAGCTTGAAGATCTACAGCTGCTTTCAAAACTAAGATTCAAATCTACTTGAGTCCTGTGTGTCGTTTGTTTTCCCTTATCTGCTGAATAATCTTGAAACTCGATACGATTAAATACATCGCATACTTTCTTCATTCTTTGACCAAACAAAACTACTAAAACTACCGAACAAGAAAGCCCATTTTATAACTCGGGCTTCCTTCGGAAGGGCCCGATTAATTATATTCAAGATTGATGAGCACGAGCTTTTCTACACAGCACTTCTAGTATAGTCGGTTGTCGTGGAACGATGAGTTTTAACGATGACCCAAGAGCGAACCACTTGACCCGTTTGAGCATAGAATTACTTCATTAGGCAGGCCCGTAGCCAGGGGGGGGGGTGCACGGGGTGCGTTCGCACCCCCCACAGACCCCAAAGGTCCACATTTTTTGGGGAAAGGTCCACTATTCACTGGCAAACTAAAACCGACTGCACTCTCTTTCCACCGTGAACGAACCGCGCGCCAAACTTGTCCATGCACATCCATTATAACTTTGAATTTGACTTAGAAGAGGTGGTAAATCTGTTTGCCACCAAACACCCACGGAGGCTGGATCACAGGCAACCCAATACGTTTGTAAGGGAATGTATGGGGATTTAAAATATGCCGTATTTTATTTGGAAATAATTAATAAACGTTTGTCAACTTTACCTGTTGTGTCATTCTGTTAAAGAAATCCCTATTAAAATTCCCCCAAAACTGCACAAAAGAGTCAAAAATCAACAGAATGATACAACACAGGTAAAGTTGACAAACTTTAATTAAATATTTCCAAATAAAATACGGCATATTTTAAATCCCCATACATTCCCTTACAAACGTATTGAGCTTGGGTTGTCTGTGATTAAATGGGACTGACTGGGAATGGCCATTTTTTTACACTGGGAAAATGGATTGTACCACTGGGACTGGGATTTTGCTAATGGGACTGGGAATTTCAAAACCACTTTGGGAATGGGAAAGCGTATTGCAAAACAGCATATTATTATAAGCCATTTTTCAATATGCATTGGTTTGCCGAGACAGTGTAGGAAGTAATTAGCAATACGCGTAAATCATAAATAGCCCTTGGAGAACGCTGGAAATAGCGGCTCTAGATTTCAAAAATTTAGCGGCTCGCGCCTACGGCGCTCGCTAAACGTCTCCCACCACTTATTTTCCATTTCCTACGGACCTGCAACGATATTATCCTTGCTGTGATAGGAGACGAGGATGAAGCTGCAACACAACACGCTCGGGAAGAATCATATAAAAGAGCGGAAATTGATTATTTTTTTTGCAACCATTTATTATTCCACAAAATTCAGGTCAAATAGAGCAACCAAGAGAACGGTTTTTAATACGTTTCAAAGCAAGGAAGTCTTCAAAAAAGCACCCTTAGAAATGCAAACTGATAGTGAAATAATAATTTACAATTGCCATAAAGTATTGTTAGATGAATTATCTAATAGGGTGGTCGCTAGAAGCGAGTCCACGATACTGGGATTTTCTTGAATTCATGTCAATGGGACTGGGATTTGTTTTTAAAACCCGACTGGGAAATGGGATTTGCAGGCTCCCTTCAAAACCCTCTATGAATTGCTGCTATCCTAAGTGCATTTTGATAGTTTGGTCCACTTTGGCCTGGGGAGCACCCCCCCCCCCCCCCCCCCCCCCCACAAAAAATCCTGGCTACGGGCCTGACGTGTATCACCCAAGTGAGGCTAAAGCGTATTATTATATACCACACAAGTGAATAGTACTTTTCACATGCTCTGATTGGCTACTCAATCTCGGAATATCAGGAAAAAATATCAGGAAAAACAAATCAGAAAAAAATATCAGAAAAACAAGATGGCTTCGCTTTTCGTGAGCGTGTCTCTTTCTTCTTGAAAATAAATTATATATATTTGGCTGGCTGCGTGTATTGATCACTTGTGTGGTATATACACTCATTTCGATAAAGTTAGTCACCCGTAAAGCTTCGAAGGTGAGACCGATGAGGATCCTGGGTTGGTTAAAATGTATGTACCCATGGTCCTTCTTGGTCTCACCTTCAAAGCTTTTCGGGTGACTAACTTTATCGAAATGAGTGTATACATCTATTTCAAAAAACGTTGGCATATGAAATCTGAATCTGAAATCTGAATCTGTGACCTAAAAACACTCGTAGCCACACTATTCGCCAACGCAGGTCTTCGCCTAAAGGTCGTGTAGGCATATTCCAGTAATTACAAGATAGATCACAACTTATACCCACAATAATAATAAGATTTCAGATTCAGATTCAGATTTCAGATGCCAACGTTTTTTGAAAGAGGTGTATACTAAAACAATGGCCCATTTCGCGGTTAATGACATATTTCTGGGTACCCTGTGGATTAACACGGAAGCGAGGCAATTTCGGGCAATTCCGCCGGCTTTGTTTATTTAGCAATAGAGCGGTTCTTAGCGAGTTTTGGGACAGAGTGTATCGCTACACTGTCCCAAAACTTGCTAAAAACCATTCTAATCGCTAATTATAAACAAACCACATACAGGGCTCAAGTAGATAATTATATTAATCTTTGTTTTGAAAGCAGTTTTAGAAATTCAAGATATCAAAAGGACAGGATTCTAGAAGTGAATTCACGGCCATATTTCGGCTTTATTTCTGAACGGCCAGCCGATCAAATAAGACACAGGAAGCCCAATACACAAACAGAGGGTGGTGAGCCTGTGATTCGTTCTATTGTTTTGTCGGCCAAGGTGGTTTTGAGGGATCCATTTTGTGGCAAAGCCGGAAGAAGTTGCCCGAAATTGCCTCGCTTCCGTGTTAATCCACAGGGTACCCAGAAATATGTCATTACCCGCGACTGAATGGGCCATTATACCACAGGAAACCCAGGCTGTGTATCTGTCTGGGTCTTTACGTAAATTATAGTAAAATACAGTAAATGAATGATAGCTTCTAAATAAAGTGTATTTCACATATACATACCGTGTTGTCTTCATTTTGCCTCGTTTCGGACGATTTTGACGTGTTTTGGCTCCTCTAACTTTTCCCTCCATATATATGAGAACCTTCTCATTATGAGAACCTTCTCATTATATATGGAGGGGAGAGTTAGAGGAGCCAAAACACGTCAAAATCGTCCGAAACGAGGCAAAATGAAGACAACACGGTATGTATATGTGAAATACACTTTATTTAGAAGCTATCATCATTCATTTACTGTATTTTACTATAATTTACGTAAAGACCCAGACAGATACACAGCCTGGGTTTCCTGTGGTATATTATAAACCAATAGGCGACTTGCACCCTAACTCCCATAAATCGTACAGCAGTGTCAAAATGAACTGCAGAAATGAAAAGAGCAGCTTGAAATTATTAAAGGGGTGAAGTTTTAGCAGATTAGCAGATTACACTTCAATGTAATTCTGCGATAAACAAACGAGCAAATAATTATAATAACTATTTTCTTTTCTTAAATTGATTAAGATTTTCATCATGTGTCTGATTGTAATTCACATTCAAGAAACTGGAGTTATTTTGTGTCGTAGCTTTCGCCGTTTCTCAATGCTGCTGAAATGAAATTTTAGCTGTCAATGAGGTTTGACAGAATCGTTTCTCACCTAAATCGACCTTATAAAGCTTCCCTTGTTTATTCACATGACACAATAATGATAATACTGCATTATTGTTCTAAACTCTTTTTTTACGGTGGAATAACCTTGAATTTTCCTTGGAAAATCGAAGAACGCATTAAGGACGTTCGCGGTCATTGCTTGCACGCATTCTTATTGCGCACAATCGCGCGTGCTCTTAAAACCGGAAATCAAAATGACCAAAAACATTTTTTTTCGAAATATTATCCATTTTTTCCATAATATTTGATTGTTCACGCGCATCTTTTCTGCACATAAAATCAAGGTTCGAATCATCTCGGTCCAGTCCTCTTTCCTCACGTCCAAGATGGCAGCCAGTCACGCATGTTACGTAGACGATTTTCATCGGCTAATATCTCGAGAACGATACCGGTGACCCCCATTTTTTATTTTGTGATTTTACAAAGAATCATAAAAGTTCCCCATATACCAAATTTAAAGAAAAAAACATGTTTAGATTTTGATAAAAACACGAATTTAGATGAAAACTTCAACCTACCTTCACGCGAAAGAGTCGTCGATGTCTACGTGGTGACTGTAAATATGAGCCAAAAACTACAGGTTGTTTCTACATATTCACAAATCTTTGTACATAATTTTATTCTATAAACTCTTAGATAGCCATTTGAAGAACATTTTAGCAATCCGTTTAGTTTTTCTACCAAAAAATTTCTGTCATTCTCGACTTTCCGTGGATTGAACGCACGTAATTTTCGATCAGAAAAAGGGTATACTTTGAAAAAATCTGGCTCCATAGCGAAGTCGGTGACCCCCATTTTTTATTTGCTCATTTAGCTTCTATAATGATCTTATTTCACCATACGAAGTTTCAGGGAAAAAACATGTTTAGTTTTTTTGCCCGCGAACGTCCTTAACATGTTTTCGATTTTCAACGGCTTTTTGCTTTTGAAAAGCGCAAAAAGCAGCGATTTTTAAAGAAACTCTCATTAACACCCAGTCTCCCCTCGGAATTCAAACTGGCTGCCAAATTTTCGATTTTTACGGCGCCGGCAAATACATTTTAGCCCGCTGATTTCACCATTTTAGACCGCAAAATACGCCACAATTCCCGATGAAATAATTATAATGAGCATTTTTGTCGGGACTTTACTGATAAAAATAGCGACAGTATAAATTATCCGGCTGCTTTTGTAATGCTTTTATGGTTAGCGGTTATAAGCACATGCTCATGCAAAATGCCCCTCTGTTGATTGACTCATAATACAAAGATATAAGCTATCCAACAACAACAACAAATGAATGAAAATGACAACACTGTAGTAACCTAACGCAGGCTCGTTTTTGGACGTACTTTTCATAACGCGATCTGAATCGTTGTACTTTTATTGTCACCACAACATCATTATTCTTGTATCTACTACTTAGATAACTTTCTCTAGTATATCACAATCATCAAGAGTATTTACCATGTCCGAATATATGAAATTCCATAGGGTCGTGAAGTAAGCTTTGTAGGGAGCCCTTCGTAGTCGTTAATGCTTTCAACTGAAAATCCAGGTTAATTTTGTAATGATTTTCTTTACAATGCAACAGTTTAACTTCAAGTTGGTATGCATGTACATGTCAGTAACTGTTAAAAAAAACGTTCAAGGCTTCCATGAGTCTTTGTTTCAGTTCGCGAATATCAGTCTTAGGCAATTGTTGACATCGAGCGAAGCCAGTACTGCGTCGCTACGTAGCGACACAGCCATCTATCTCTTCGTTCTTCTGACAGCTCCCTCACGAATGGAGGGTGACGATATCAAGTTTGATATCAAGTTTGAAGATCTTCTCGTCTTTGACTACACACTGAACACTCTGACGAGTAAAGAGTGCAATATTTCCCTCGAAAAAAATCCACATGAAGTGCCTTTAATCATGTCAATTGCGATGCCATTTTGGACATCTCAAGCCTCATGGTCTCATTCCCAGTCCCACTCGATTGCAGATTCGCGACGCCGAACAAAAAGAAAAAAGAAAAAAACCGGGCTGTGTTTTTAAACTTGTTCCGGCCAAAGGCCTGGGCACGAGTAATTAATATCTAACTAATAGTATTCTTATTGTTGCAGATTTGGTTTTGCTCTCCAATTCTGGGAAATTTTGATGAGGAATTTATGTTTGCTATTGAAGGCTCACCAGTAAAACTCAGACTGTGTATAAGGTATCATAACTTGAATGTTATGTCTTTTTTTTACTATCTTAAATCATTAAATTATTGAAAGGTCATTTAATTTCAAATCTTTAATCTAGACAAACATCAATCCAACTAGTTTTTATACCAATTTTATACGCCCATTTAGCTTCCTGTGGAAGGCCCGACTTTATAAAAATGCAGGCAGTTTTTCTTTGACCTCCTGGTTTGTCAACACCAGACAACAGTCAGGCCTCTTTCTTCACAAACAAATATTGCTCAAAACAACTCAAATATTGCTCAAATGAACTCACATGTTGCCTCAGCTGGGAACTGCATAACTATGCACTTTGTACTGAAGTGAAATATGACATAATGGGGATCAAAGAAAAAGGCGAGAAGTTCGAAGATAAATATGTATTGCACAACTGACACAATATTGAAATCTAAACGAAGCAGTCGATGTCTTCTATACTTTGTACCGCTGTTATATTGTGTTGTGGTAATTATAAGCTTATAACACTGATATATCTTTTTGTTCATGCTGAGTTTTTTAAATCATTCAGGTGCAAGGAAATTATTTGAATGCCCAGAATGCAGGAAATATTGTTCGTGATTGTTCGTAGTAAAAAATATATGCATCACAGATGTTCATCAACTATTAAACTTTAATTAGTTATTGGCTATATTTAAACTTCTTCCAAACATTGTTTAGTCGCGCTGCGATGTCTACTTTATTTATATTTGTATTTAGAATGGTAAATTATTCCATATAAATGAATAAGAAGCAATAACCCCACGTGAAAACACCCCAGGGGGGGGTACTCAGGGGTATCAGTGACGGGGAGGTGCGAAGGCTTTTTTTGGGTTTGAAATTCGCGGCTTGGGACTTTTTTGGGGTTTTCATTTTTCTGGTGGCCTTTTTTTGATATAAAGATTTTGTCAAGGACTTTTTTTGGGGTTGATAAAAATGATATCCTACCGTTCTCGATTTTATGCACAGAAAAATTGCACTTTTTTTAGGTTACGATTTTGGGCAGTTGGACTTTTTTGGGGTCTTGTTTTCGCGTAATGGACTTTTTTTGGGTTAAAATGTTTGGCCTCATTCGCACCTTCCCGTCACTGATACCCCTGAGTACCCCCCCTGGGGAAAACACACATCAAAAACTACAGAAAAATCTGAGCCCCAGGTGGGTTCGTTTCCCACCTGGGGCTCAGATTTTTCTGTAGTGGTTGGTTGATGTGTGTTTTCATGTGGGTTGCTTCTTATATTTATTTTATATTTGCTTCTTATATTTGTATTTGTATGGATATGTTTTCAAAAACGTTGCCCTTTTACCAAATACAAAATAGTAAAATAGCAAAAAATGAATTGGGGAATTAGGGGACCTTAATCGTAGCCGCTCTTCACAGAAACCTCAATAATGCGCCAGTGATCATTAAAAAGTATTAAAAAGTATACATTTTTAAAAAGCTGAATAAACATAGAATCCTGTTCAGTAAAAACCTTTTTAATTTATTCAGCCGTTTTTTTATTATTGCGATTTTTACGAAAATTGACTGTACCTCACGTCTGAAGTTCCAAGTCCCGGAAAGCGGCAGCTTAAGGTGACTCAAAGTAGTTTTTTACTGACCACACTTACACTTTTCAGTTGGCGAATTGATACGCGCGCTTAGTTGAGGTTTCTGTGAAGAGCGGTCACGAAGGTCCCCTGATACCTTAACTAGAGAAACAAGAAATGCACTCAAGCTGAACTCTGTTACTCGTAGTATTGTACTCCCTGCCCATGTTTTTTATTGACATTTACCAGACAGCCACAAGATTTCACTTCCATAGTAATCAATGGTGTCAACTGTTTGGAGCTTAATTTATTCAAAGTTCCATTGATGACTAAAGGTGATAAATCCAATCACTTTATTATTCACAGTGGCTCAGTTATTGGACCAACTTTTCAATTTGATGTTCAAAAACTCAAGTTTGGCACTGTGTCATATGGTAAGTTTTAAATTACAGTTATTTTATAAATGTCCGAGTGTACGCTCATTGAGCGTCTTGTTATAATAATAACAAGACGCTCAATGAGCCGTACACTCGGGCTTATGACAAGGACAATGTCAGTTGCGTGAGGAGGGACCTGACAATGACTGACAGTTGCGTGACGAGGCAGTTAATAATCAGATAGCCATCCCACTGCCAAATGATCTCCAACGGCCAATCAAGATCACCAGGAATCAACAATCCAAGTCGTTTATCCAGATGTCAACTGGCCCCAATTACTACATTAACAGTTTTTCCCAAGAACAGTTAAAAACTGGAATTCCCTTCCGGAAGAGATCATACAGGCTCCTTCCGCAGAGAAATTTAGGACGTTAGTACTAGATCATTTGAGAATGGACTGAATCGATTAATTGACTATTGTAAATTTGTATCTTATCGACTTATTAATTTATTGACTACTAATATCTATTTATATAATTATTTTTTACGCATTTATACATAATTCTTATTAATTGACTATTGTAAATTTGTATTTTATTGACTTATTAATCTATTGACTACTATATTTTATTGACTACTATAATTTTTATTATTCATTTTGATATTTATTTATTTATTTATTTATATTATTTATATTTTTTTGTTAACATCCTTGCGATACTTATGGTTTAAGGATAATAAAGATAGATGTAGATGTAGATGTATATATGTGTCGGTGAGCATAGATAAAAATCTCCGAATCGTATTTCCGTAGCACGTACTTGGAACCTCCGAGTTGAGGTTCATATTCATGGTCAGACGGTTCTGATAACGTCTTTGGTTTCTTCGTTATCGCAGAGGAAAGTCGAACTTCTTATCTTTGAAACATCCAGTTGATTCAGACTACGGTATGATGTGACAAAGCTCGACCAATCTGCTGTCTCTGCCTATACATTGAAAGATCTTGTTCGATTTATCTCGAAATCAGAAAGGAATTATCGATTAAAAATCAAAAGCTGCTTCTGTTAGATTTAAGATGTGACCTCAAGTGACCTCAAATACGTTTAAAGACGTACGACAGCGTACCTTGAAGAGTCGGAGATCTTTATCTATGAGTCACCGACACAAATAGTCTCCCTCGTCACTGAGCGTCTTCTTCTGTAATAGATCCCTAAAATCTAAGGACGTTTTGATTTCGATTGTATTTTTGCCGTTCACTGACCTGTTTTGAGCGTGGAAATTCTGTTCTAAATAGCGCTACGCGGCGGTTCTAAAATTAGGTCGCGTAATAGATGTATGACTCACACAAGGATCACACAACTGTAATCGTACTGAATTTTTCAAACGTGGAATAAAATAAACATCCATCGTGAGTTACTGAAAACTGAACTCGACTGGCTCGATTGTTTGCATGACTTCTGTACATATAGCTTTCTGTCAATAGATGTAGTTACATCGCTGGTCGTGAGTTTAATTATAACTAGAATCCTGACCTTTAATAGCTTGAAGATCTACAGCTGCTTTCAAAACTAAGATTCAAATCTACTTGAGTCCTGTGTGTCGTTTGTTTTCGCAATTCCCTTATCTGCTGAGTAATCTTGAAACTCGATACGATTAAATACGTCGCATACTTTCTTCATTCTTTGACCAAACAAAACTACTAAAACCGACTAACAAGAGAGCCCATTTTATAACTCGGGCTTCCTTCGGAAGGGCCCGAGTAATTATTATTTTTGGTTGTACACAGAATGTGAAGAATGTGATCGTATCGGTCAGGAATGTCTGTTTCAGGGTTTCGATTGGCTGAAAACGGGGGCGATGATATCCGAGCGCCTAATGAAGTAATTCTATGCTCAAACGGGTCAAATGTCAAATAGTTTCTGAGCGCATATCAAACTAAATCCGAAGTATTGTTCGCTCTAGGGTCATCGTTAATAGAAGCGGCTAACTCATCGTTCCACGACTACCGACTAGAAGTGCTGTGTAGAAGCTCGTGCTCTATCGAGAGAGAAGCAGTTGTGTTTAACAAATCAAACAACTGAAAAGCAAATCAAATGAACTCCAAAACTATCATGATCTCGCTATGCCATGTTCTGCCAATGGTGTGTGTCGGTGAGCAGAGATAGAGATCTGCGAATCATCGACGTTTCGTCTGAAATACGTACTTGGCACGTATATTCATGCTTAGATGGTTCTGATAACGTCGGCCTGTACATTCTTGCTGTGTTGAGGTCACTACGAAATTCGATCACTTTTCTGGGACTTTGTCTAGCTACGGGACGCGTCTTGGTTTGTTTGGTTGTAAGGCATATCATTTCGGCTCCTGCATTATCCTTTTTAATAATGTCCGAGTATACGCTCATTGAGCGTCTTGTCTAATTATTGTTTTGTAAAGAAAAAATGTTATTATTTACCCTTTAGCTCATATAAATACAAACTCCAAACTTTGCGTTTTTTGCCACTGAGAATCGTAAAGGCGCGCTTTAAAGTCGAATTTAAATGTCAGGAAGTCCAAAATAGCATTGAATAATTGAAAATAGATCAATATTTGCTCGGGTAAAATATTTTTTGTCGATCTTAACTTTACTTTATAAAAACGGCACTTTTACTGAAAAGTGTTCACAACAGGCCAATCGAAGGTTAATTCCACCATCTTGTAGGGGGTGCAAACACGGCTAATTTCCAGTCAAAACATGATCACTTTGAGCTGTTATAGCTCCGTTCGATCTGTTCGGCTTTTCAAAAATTTATATTTATTTTAAAAGGTATATACTCTGTGATTGCTGTCTATAAATATGGTGGCAAAGCGAAGGCCACAGCTGCAGTAAATCAGGTTTTTATGTTCAATTAAAAACATATGTACGAGAATATGCTATTAGTTTAAAACTGATAAGAACTACGGGCAGATTTGAAATAGCTGTAAATATAGTTTAAATGCTCTTTTTTATTCTCATTTTCAGTGACAACAATATTTTAGCTAATAATTTAAAGCAACTTTCAAATCGAAAATCCAACAAAGTCGATTGGAGTTATTGGACCTCAAAGTGACAATGTTTTGACTGAAATCAGCCGTGTTTGCACCCCCTACAAAATGGCGGAATTAACCTTGGATTGGTCTATTCTTGGCTTTCACCTACGTCATCGAACATTTTCCCAGGACTTATATAGATCAAAACCTTCATAGGCCGAAAGAGCAGCCAAAACCATATATCTCAGCCGAAGTTTTAGTTAAAAGAAGTTTTAGATACGAAGATATGAGCGATCGCTTATGCTCATAATTTAGTTAACATGTTGGTGTTGCATCGAGCGACACCAACATGGTGGCCAAATCAGGAAGACTGAAAATCATGTTTAATTGCAAATACTTCAAGTTTTCGATAGCTTTATTTCAAAATAAAGTTACCCATCATCTACTAAATTAAAATCGTATTATTTCAAACGAATTTTCCTATTTAATCTATGGCTTTTGAAAATGCGTGACTGTTTGTGCACAAAATGAATAATGAAGCACTTTGTTGTTTTCTAGGATTTGTTAACACCTGCCACTTCAAACTCAAAAATACTTCACTTATTCCTATGGCATTTCACCTGCGTGTTCCAGCAGATGGAGGGACAAGAGAGGAGTGTAATGGATATACTGACAGTCTTCTTGATAGCAATATCACAGACTCAGACAGTACTGCAATGCCCTTACCAAAAGAGTTTGATATTGTGCCATGCTTTGGAACAATTCAACCACAGAATAGAATGGAAATCAAAGTGAGCATATTATTTAATATGTATATATAACTTTCAGTCTTCATAACTCCATCAAGCAAACAATATGTTATTGATCTGAACATTTTCTATTGCTTTCAATTGATAGATTGATTTTGTGTCAACGACAGTCAAAAAGTATGATATGTCGCTAGTAGTAGACATTGAAGGAGTGGGAGAAGAAGTAATGTCACTTCCAATTATAGCCAAGTAAGTATCGTAACAAAAGAACAATTTAGAAAAGTTAAGATTATATATTTTCCCCAATCTATGGAGTTGTCTCCAGGGGGTGATAATCCCCGGGACTACTGAGAGGTCATAATCCTCAATAGGGAGTGATAATCCCCGGGACTACTGAGAGGTCATAATCCTCAATAGGGAGTGATAATCCCCGGGACTACTGAGAGGTCATAATCCTCTCCAGGGGGTGATAATCCCCGGGACTACTGAGAGGTCATAATCCTCAATAGGGGGTGATAATCCCCAGGACTACTGAGAGGTCATAATCCTCTCCAAGGGGTGATAATCCCCGGGACTACTGAGAGGTCATAATCCTCTCCAGGGGGTGATAATCCCCGGGACTACAGAGAGGTCATAATCCTCAATAGGGGGTGATAATCCCCGGGACTACTGAGAGGTCATAATCCTCTCTAGGGGGTGATAATCCCCGGGACTACTGAGAGGTCATAATCCTCTCCAGGGGGTGATAATCCCCGGGACTACAGAGAGGTCATAATCCTCAATAGGGGGTGATAATCCCCGGGACTACTGAGAGGTCATAATCCTCTCTAGGGGGTGATAATCCCCGGGACTATTGAGAGGTCATAATCCTCAATAGGGGGTGATAATCCCCGGGACTACTGAGAGGTCATAATCCTCAATAGGGAGTGATAATCCCCGGGACTACTGAGAGGTCATAATCCTCTCCAGGGGGTGATAATCCCCGGGACTACTGAGAGGTCATCATCCTCAATAGGGGGTGATAATCCCCAGGACTACTGAGAGGTCATAATCCTCTCCAAGGGGTGATAATCCCGGGACTACTGAGAGGTCATAATCCTCTCCAGGGGGTGATAATCCCCGGGACTACAGAGAGGTCATAATCCTCAATAGGGGGTGATAATCCCCGGGACTACTGAGAGGTCATAATCCTCTCTAGGGGGTGATAATCCCCGGGACTACTGAGAGGTCATAATCCTCTCCAGGGGGTGATAATCCCCGGGACTACAGAGAGGTCATAATCCTCAATAGTGGGTGATAATCCCCGGGACTACTGAGAGGTCATAATCCTCTCCAGGGGGTGATAATCCCCGGGACTACTGAGAGGTCATAATCCTCAATAGGGGGTGATAATCCCCAGGAATACTGAGAGGTCATAATCCTCTCCAAGGGGTGATAATCCCCGGGACTACTGAGAGGTCATAATCCTCTCTAGGGGGTGATAATCCCCGGGACTATAGAGAGGTCATAATCCTCAATAGGGGGTGATAATCCCCGGGACTACTGAGAGGTCATAATCCTCAATAGGGAGTGATAATCCCCGGGACTACTGAGAGGTCATAATCCTCTCCAGGGGGTGATAATCCCCGGGACTACTGAGAGGTCATAATCCTCAATAGGGGGTGATAATCCCCAGGACTACTGAGAGGTCATAATCCTCTCCAAGGGGTGATAATCCCCGGGACTACTGAGAGGTCATAATCTTCTCCAGGGGGTGATAATCCCCGGGACTACAGAGAGGTCATAATCCTCAATAGGGGGTGATAATCCCCGGGACTACTGAGAGGTCATAATCCTCTCTAGGAGGTGATAATCCCCGGGACTACTGAGAGGTCATAATCCTCAATAGGGAGTGATAATCCCCGGGACTACTGAGAGGTCATAATCCTCAATAGGGAGTGATAATCCCGGGACTACTGAGAGGTCATAATCCTCTCCAGGGGGTGATAATCCCCGGGACTACAGAGAGGTCATAATCCTCAATAGGGGGTGATAATCCCCGGGACTACTGAGAGGTCATAATCCTCAATAGGGAGTGATAATCCCCGGGACTACTGAGAGGTCATAATCCTCTCCAGGGGGTGATAATCCCCGGGACTACAGAGAGGTCATAATCCTCAATAGGATGTGATAATCCCCGGGACTACTGAGAGGTCATAATCCTCTCTAGGGGGTGATAATCCCCGGGACTATTGAGAGGTCATAATCCTCTCCAGGGGGTGATAATCCCCGGGACTACTGAGAGGTCATAATCCTCAATAGGGGGTGATAATCCCCCGGGACTACTGAGAGGTCATAATCCTCTCCAGGGGCTGATAATCCCCTGGACTACTGAGAGGTCATAATCCTCTCCAGGGGGTGATAATCCCCAGGACTACTGAGAGGTCATAATCCTCTCCAGGGAGTGATAATCCCCGGGACTACTGAGAGGTCATAATCCTCTCCAGGGGGTGATAATCCCCGGGACTACTGAGAGGTCATAATCCTCTCCAAGGGGTGATAATCCCCGGGACTACAGAGAGGTCATAATCCTCAATAGGATGTGATAATCCCCAGGACTACTGAGAGGTCATAATCCTCTCTAGGGGGTGATAATCCCCGTGACTATTGAGAGGTCATAATCCTCTCCAGGTGGTGATAATCCCCGGGACTACTGAGAGGTCATAATCCTCAATAGGGGGTGATAATCCCCGGGACTACTGAGAGGTCATAATCCTCTCCAGGGGCTTATAATCCCCTGGACTACTGAGAGGTCATAATCCTCTCCAGGGGGTGATAATCCCCAGGACTACTGAGAGGTCATAATCCTCTCCAGGGAGTGATAATCCCCGGGACTACTGAGAGGTCATAATCCTCTCCAGGGGGTGTAATCCCCGGGACTATTGAGAGGTCATAATCCTCTCCAAGGGGTGATAATCCCCGGGACTACTGAGAGGTCATAATCCTCTCCAGGGGGTGATAATCCCCGGGACTACTGAGAGGTCATATTCCTCAATAGGGGGTGATAATCCCCAGGACTACTGAGAGGTCATAATCCTCTCCAAGGGGTGATAATCCCCGGGACTACAGAGAGGTCATAATCCTCAATAGGATGTGATAATCCCCGGGACTACTGAGAGGTCATAATCCTCTCTAGGGGGTGATAATCCCCGGGACTATTGAGAGGTCATAATCCTCTCCAGGGGGTGATAATCCCCGGGACTACTGAGAGGTCATAATCCTCAATAGGGGGTGATAATCCCCGGGACTACTGAGAGGTCATAATCCTCTCCAGGGGCTGATAATCCCCTGGACTACTGAGAGGTCATAATCCTCTCCAGGGGGTGATAATCCCCAGGACTACTGAGAGGTCATAATCCTCTCCAGGAGTGATAATCCCCGGGACTACTGAGAGGTCATAATCCTCTCCAGGGGGTGATAATCCCCGGGACTACTGAGAGGTCATAATCCTCTCCAAGGGGTGATAATCCCCGGGACTACTGAGAGGTCATAATCCTCTCCAGGGGGTGATAATCCCCGGGACTACTGAGAGGTCATATTCCTCAATAGGGGGTGATAATCCCCAGGACTACTGAGAGGTCATAATCCTCTCCAAGGGGTGATAATCCCCGGGACTACTGAGAGGTCATAATCCTCTCCAGGGGGTGATAATCCCCGGGACTACAGAGAGGTCATAATCCTCAATAGGGGGTGATAATCCCCGGGACTACTGAGAGGTCATAATCCTCTCTAGGGGGTGATAATCCCCGGGACTACTGAGAGGTCATAATCCTCAATAGGGAGTGATAATCCCCGGGACTACTGAGAGGTCATAATCCTCTCCAGGGGGTGATAATCCCCGGGACTACTGAGAGGTCATAATCCTCTCCAGGGGGTGATAATCCCCGGGACTACTGAGAGGTCATAATCCTCTCCAGGGGGTGATAATCCCCGGGACTACTGAGAGGTCATAATCCTCTCTAGGGGGTGATAATCCCCGGGACTACTGAGAGGTCATAATCCTCTCCAGGGGGTGATAATCCCCGGGACTACTGAGAGGTCATAATCCTCTCCAGGGGGTGATAATCCCCGGGACTATTGAGAGGTCATAATCCTCTCCAGGGGGTGATAATCCCCGGGACTACAGAGAGGTCATAATCCTCAATAGGGGGTGATAATCCCCGGGACTACTGAGAGGTCATAATCCTCTCTAGGGGGTGATAATCCCCGTGACTACTGAGTAGTCATAATCCTCAATAGGGGGTGATAATCCCCGGGACTACTGAGGTCAGAATCCTCTCTAGGGGTTCGTAATACCCGAACTACTGAGAGGTCATAATCCTCAATAGGGGGTCATAATCCCCGGGACTACTGAGTGGTCATAATCCTCTCTAGGGGGTCATAATCCCCGGGTCTACTGAGTGGTCATAATCCTCAATAGGGGGTCATAATCCCCGGGACTACTGAGTGGTCATAATCCTCAATAGGGGGTCATAATCCCACGGATTCAATAGGGGGACGTAATACCTTGGAATAGTAGTAATTTGATTCTATGGTGCAGATATTGCATGACTTTATACACATCAGTGGTTTGTACGGTAACATGTGATTGTTTACATCTACAGAAACTAATGTGTGACTTATTATAACCAGAAGTGAAATATTGCATAACGATTTTTTTTATACAGATGTGTTGTTCCAGCTATCACTCTTCATACTCCAATACTTAACTATGGCCGTTGCTTTATACACCATCCATATGAATTACCCATACAGCTTGTCAATGAGTCAGATCTTCCTGCGAAGTATGAACTTCTTACACAGGTTTGTTGTTAAGCATTGATTACATGACTTTATTATTCCACTCGTGCGTCATGACAATTGATTTTGTTTCTGTGTTTCCTGATGTTTTTGAGCCATTTTTGCTATGTTTTTCGTGCGCGCGCGAGCTACTGTGATAGTTGCTCGTGCGCGCATGAAAAACATAGCAAAAATGGGTCAAAAACTTCAGGAAACACAGAAACAAAATCAATAGACCTCTTTAGCTTGTATGCAAATTGCCCATTTCAAACCACGTGATGTAAACATGATATTCTCTGGAGAATTGTTCCTTTATATTTCTGAAATTTATTCGTTCATTTTGAAAGGAATAATTCTCCAGAGAACACCACGTTTACATCACATGGTTTGAAATGGGCAATTTACATACGAAGCTAAAGAGGTCTATTGTCAGTGAAATAATAAACCCCTTATTTGATGGTTTGACATATAATACTTGCAGACATTTTACTCATTGCTCGTATTTTTACTCGCCCTATGGGCTCAGAAAAATACTACCCAACTCGTAAAATATCTGTGCGTATTATCTGTCACACCATCAAATAAGCTGTATATCATCCACATCCTCAACCAAATTTGACAATAATTTACACAAGAATACTGGTATTTTATTAAAATACTGGTAGAGTGCAAACACTAAAACCGTGAAACAGTGATAACTTTAATTAGAACTAAATAGTGCAACGTTTTTTGTTTTCTATTGTTTCATTGGTGCTTAATTTAGTACTAATTAGTTAGTACTGTTTAACGGTTTTTAGCACTGTTTTTATCTGTTTATTAGGCTTGCACATTCTGTCTTGGTTTTAGCATTGTCTTTTCTGCACATTAAAACATTGATGATGACCACAAATTTTATTACATCCCAGATTGTTGATGACCAAACACCAATTTTGTACTCCAGCACTGAGCCAAAGGTTAGCAAATCATGCTGTTGATATTATTATTAATATTACATTAATTATCCTTTGTCATCAATGAGTTATGGAGATGTCTCCATGATGCCCTTTAAAGCTGGAAACATTGTTAGTTTATTGATAACTTTCTTCAGTTGCATTTAGATCTCCCATTCATAAAAATCCCATTCATTTTTAATATACACCCTTTTAATAATGTACGGCGCCATTTTGAATACACAATGTAATGACGTCATCAGCGGAAGAAATGTACACCAGTCTTGTTGATTCTGTGACGGCGGCCATGACACCAACGAAAAGAGGTTCGTTTTATTGTGTTTTCGCGTTTAAAAAAGCAGAACTAATCGTATCAAATGTCAGTAGCTATAACTTTGTCTTTTCAGGATCCAATAATCGCAACTGTGCTGTCCCTCTTTGTCGTTCATACGGTAATTTGTTCGACAAAGAACATAACAGGAAGGTGACCTACCATGCTATTCCTAAGGCATCGAACGAAAAACGATTGTGGCTTACAAAGATTAGAAGAGAAGAAAAATCAGGTTTCAAGGTAAGTCGTATGCTTTAAAGTTTGCTAAATATTAATTACTATTTTTAAAGATCAACCAATGTCTCAATTTTTACAGGTAAAGAATCACACGGTTGTGTGTTCACTCCATTTCAAAGACGAGGATCTGGAAAGATCAGGGTATTCTGGCCGTTGGTATGTTAAGCCTGGACGTTTTCCTTCTGTTTTTAAATGTTGGGAACAAAGACCACATCTTATTGCGAAGCCTGAAAAAAAGAGGATGAAAAATAGGCTTCAAATGCGATCTATTAATGAAACAAATTGTGTTCAAAGTCAAAGTAGCAGTGCAGAGAAAGAAAACGAAGAAAGTCGGGCTATTTTTACTGAACGTACTGACGAATTTGATGTATTTACTGCAGAAGATATGGAAAAAGATAAAGAACCTGATTTATCTGAGCTACAATCTGAGATTTCATCTTTAAAGGAGCAACTGGAATTGGCAAAAAATAATACAAAACAGCTTGAATCAACCATCAGAGATATGGAATTCAGCATTGAAAATATTGAAGATCAAGATGTCTGTTTCTACACAGGATTCCCGAATAGACAGGTTTATAATTCAGTGCTTACTTACCTCAACCCAGGTCCAAATGGTGTGAATTTGGTTTACACACGAAAAGAAGCCAAAGAGAATGTGGATTCTACTCCTGCTAGAAAAAGGGGAAGGCCTAGAAAACTAAGTACAACAAATCAATTTTTTCTTTTCCTTTGTCGAGTAAGGCTGGGACTTTTTGAATGTGACCTTACCTACAGATTTAACATTTCTATTGGAACTGTCAGCAATATTATTGTTTCATGGTCAAATTTCTTATATCTGAGACTTGGGTCATTGACTATTTGGCCTAGCAAAGAGACGGTAAAGGAGAATATGCCTGAAACTTTCAAGAAAAAATATCCAGAGACAAGAGTCATAATTGATTGCACAGAAATCAAAGTAGAAATGCCCTCATCACTAGTTCTCAAATCTCAGACATATTCAAGCTACAAGAGTGCTAATACACTGAAGGGACTTGTAGGCATATCGCCCAATGGTCACATAACTTTTCTGTCTCAATTATACACTGGGTCTATATCAGACAGGGAAATAACTGGACGTAGTGGTATTCTCCAAATGCCATTCCAACCTGGTGACTGTCTGATGGCAGACAAGGGTTTTGATATACAAGATTTATTGGATCCTTTAGGTGTTAAACTCAACATACCTCCATTTCTACATATGCAAGATCAAATGCCCTCTAATGACGTCATTGAGACTCAACAAATAGCTGCTGAAAGAATTCATGTGGAGAGGGCCATAAATAAAATTAAAAACTTCCACATATTTGATCAGGTAATTCCACTATCTTTGTCTGGATCAATAAACCAGATATGGACAGTATGTGGACTATTAACACTATTTCAGAACCCAATAATTTCCTAGTTATGTTCAGTATATATTTCTGACTCTTATAGAATGTCTAATATTTATATATGAGAGTATGATTAATCTTAAATAAAGGGTAGATCCAGTAGCTTTTTGCAGGTGTCTATAAGCACTGTATGATGGAATGATAATTTAATCTGCAAAGTAAAAGAAACATGGAATGAAAAGCAGGGGGTCTCGATTCCCTGCATGGACCCTTTCACTGGATCTGCCCTTGCAAATATTCTATTTTAACTAAATGTTATCAGGCTGATGCTTCATTGCCTCTGGCATCACATATTTTTGGTAGTATGATGTCAAGTTAGTAATCATTGATTGCCAGAATAACTCATCAAATCTGATGCGCTGTATGATAAGTCCCTTCTGCAAATATACCACAAAGTCACACCATTGTAAGCCAGTGATGCCTAGTTGGCCTTGAACTTGGTAGAAGTAATTGTGCTCTTCTTTAAGTTTTGGCTTTTCATTGACTATCTTGCAGTAGAATGTTGGTTCCTGGCATGCCTCTTCAGGTTTCAAATTTCTCAGTGAATAGGGACATTTGATCTCCACTAAACCATGGCCAAATTCCTTATCAATGACCTTTCTGTCGGGTGAAGCAGCTAGCCATGGCATGCTTGGGGATACAACAACACCACACTCCAATGCTTGGACATTATTACCACATGCTCTCATGTATTCAACATATTTTTCTACTGCCTTTGATTCATTAGAAATGCCATACTTGATTGATTGAATATGTGATATGTCTTTTGAAAACAAGAGATTGTTGTTAACAAACTTTGTTTGAGGGAGGGTTGTTCTTCTTTTACACACCAGTCCAAAGTTACTGCTAGTGATCCTATTCTTTCTAATGTTGTGCCATAATGGGTTGTTACTTTGTCCTCTGGTATCCTGCTCAGTTAAGGATGGATCAGTCACTTTTAATTGAGAAATAATCTGGTTTTCATCATATGTAAGAGGCATCTGCAAGCCAACAATTGGTACATCATTATCTAAAGGAAGGTTAGGGAAGGAATCTCCAACATTTCTTGGTCTTCTTAAATATTCAGGAAAATTAGTAAGTACACTAAAGTTTCCTTCTGTAATTGAAAGTTGGTAGCTCAAAATGCTTCCATTTGGAACCTTACTGTTGTTTAGCTTAGTGGTGACTGTACATGGCTGATCTGAAAAACACTGAACAGAATCCCAAATAAGGGTTTATTTGTTTAAGTGACTCAAGTAACTCATTTGTCCCTTCATTATTTTGTACAGTAGGTTGTCTGGCTTCATAGAGGGTACATTTTACTCCTGTACAAGGCTTGTTGGTGTACTTTGGATTTACTACAGTATAACCCATAATGGGTTCGGCATGTATACCCTGTGTTCTTGGTTTGTGCCATTGTTGGGGATTCTCAGTACATGTTCCTACTTTAGGGAAAGTAGGAGCCTTCAATTTGATAACATGATCAATTAAATATAGTAACCCCATGGTGTGATTACAGTACCCATTTGCACCTGCTGCACAAGAACACCTTGCCATATTTACATTCCCACTTTTTGATAGTTTAATCAATACATTATGAGGAGTTTGATTCTTCTTTTGTGATCTATAACACTTCCCCTTTACATGCACTTCACCATCATTCTGACCACATAGCACATCATGGCAATAGTTTTCATAGAAAAACTTGTAACCCTTTTCAAGAGGTTTTTCAACATAGCTAGAAGAATTTCTTCCACTCTGTTTAGCATGGTCTACAATATTTATGTATGAAAACTGCATTGGTAAAATCGATGTATCTCTGCTCCACTTTTCTAAGGAAGCCTGGATGCATGGCTTCTTATTTGTAGGAATATTGGTTGTCTGCTTGTGATTAGAACAGACACTGCATCTCAACCTCTTTCTGCGAGTGTGACATTTCCCTGGATCAGGGTCAATAAGAGGAAGGTCTTTATCCAAATACTGTCTTACTCTAGAAAGAAGTGGTATAAAACAATAAAATTTCCTAAATCAGTTCTACATTGTATTAAATTTATAAAATTATTATATTATATACATGTATATTTTAGTTTCTCTCATGTCAATAATATAAATAAACACTGTAAAATATTTTAGTTTATTCATGTCAATTTCATTAAATTGTAAAATACAATACAAGCTTTTGTCACTATAGACACTGTTTTCTTGATGTATACAGTAGCTGCATGGCTTTATAAATCTTTATTTTAGCTACATCCATGAACTCAAATAACGCAAAATACAAAAAAGTATCGAATTCTTGGCGCCCTGACAATTCGATACTTTTTTTGTTTTTGCGTTATTTGAGTTCCAACATACCTAGAAATCAGCTCGGCCCTCGTATCTGATGACTTGTGTTTAAGGCCTCGACACATTAACCAGAACTTTAGCTCAGTCTTTTTTTGTTTTTCTAAGTCTTCCAGTGCGATAACTGAGCCTGGAATATCCTCACATGAAAGCTGGAAATGTTAAAAGAAATACTTGTTTTCTTTCCATTTTAGAGAGAAAAATATATGTCTTGAACACAGAAAAAGCGAGCTTTACCTCTTGGCACGAACAACTTTCGCTAGAAGTGTCATTTTCTTCCATATCTTGCTTTGTTTTCACGAGTACAATCATCGAAACTCAAAGAGAGGACTTTCTCCCGCTAAAATGTTTCCGCTGATGACGTCATAGATGATATATTCAAAATGGCGCCGTATATTATTAAAAGGGTGTATACCAGCAGTATATATGTTATGTACTTGGCATATGCATGCAGATATACTATATGAACTTCATTTGATATTTGGCAACATTATAGGGTATCATCCAGGCCAGATCAGTCAAGGAGGTGTTTCTGCAGATTACTGCTGAATTCCTGGAGGAAGTACAAACAGTTGCTTACCTCATGATTTTTGGTAGTAGTGATCAACCTATGGTGAGTATCAACAAATGGCAGCTATAAATATGACTATGGGTAAGACTAGACTAGTCCAGTTCGTAGTGAAAGTATGAACGTGTATGTACATGAGATCATATTCTCATTATTTAGTCTTTTGGTTGCTGATCATTACTCTGATCATCACTTACGAAAGGTCCCACACTAAATATATACCGTTGTTAATACTGCTATGTTACCTCGTTGAGGAGCAGCTGTCTGTTGAGCGAAAAAAGCATGTCAAGTTTGTAGTGGCCATGTTATGTCAAAAGAAAGGCTAGTCTTCTGATCTGTTAAAAGACGAACCAAAGAAATAGAGACAGTTCCTATAGGGGACACAAGGTTTAATTATTAATAAAGGTTTCCACTCTAAAATGGCTAGCTAATCATAATACGAATGACTATTGTTAACACGAAATTTACCAAACCCACAGCTGAAAAAATACTGTTTCAGAGCTACATTTGACAGTTTCCTTGTTCTTCTTCAAAAAAGAGCCAAGATAGAATGAGAAAATCTGATTGTGAAAAGCCATGCCAATCCATAGCTTTAAAAATAAACAGACGCTGCAATTAAAGATCTTACTAGAACCCTCTTTTATTCAATTGCCCTTTGTCTGTGACAGTTCGTATCTTGTCCTTGGCGTGAGTTGGCGTGGGTTTTTTATTCTTGTCTTATGCACACATATATACATATACATTACCGATATTCATAGTCGTTCAGTATACACCAAGTCGAAGAGTCGTTGGTGGGTTCAAAATCATAGAACATGCATAGATGCTGAGAACGAAATCGCTTATGGGAAATATGTTTAAAATTAGATGCAAGATATGCAATTTGCATTCTGATTGCAATACAGGTAACATACTAGTCAAAATGCGAGATAATTAACATACATTTCCCATACATGTAAGCTATTTCAGTAGCTTCTATGTTCTATGATTTTGAACCCGACAACGATTTTGCAATTTGGTGTATAATGTAAGACTACGGTATTTCGTCTTAGCATAAATCATCTAGTGGTCAATTGGAAGTCCTGCAATTTGATTGGTTCCCTGCTAGTGGTCTATCAGCTCTTATAATTCAATCAGACAATCCCCAAGAAAATTAAGAACGTGAATGAATTGATGGCTTTTTGCAGTGAAATGGTTTTCTTGTGAGTTATTTCCCCCCGCTATGAAATTTTTTATTGTTGAATAATAAAGACAATAGAGTAGTTCATAATCACGGGAATTAATGCTGTGATAGTTGCCCTTGGAAACTGGATGTTCCTCAAAACCTCATATTCGCCCTTGAACTGCATTCTCGGGCGACTATTTGTTTTTTCTGAACAACCAGTTTCCGTGAGCAACTATCACAACATAATTCCGTGGATGGAACTACTTTATTGTTTAAATAGACCCCGAATATATAGAGGTAAACAAACAAAATGTTGGCTTATAGTCGTCGCGTTTTGCAAATGTTTCGGAGGAATTTCTCTACCTATTATTGTCTGTTGCAGCATGTCTTGTTTCTGTCATTCTCTATTGACCTACTGGATGGTTTATACTAAAACAATAAGACTACTCATTCTCGTTTTCTATGAGGATAGTCAACTCGGCGCTAGTCGGGCCTCGTTGACTCTCATAGAAACTTTGAACTCGTACAGTATGTGGTTCTAATTGTGAACACTTTTTGCACTTAATGATATTTCTCGTCAACATATGCAACGATTATCCTGAACCTTTGCTATAAATCAGCTCTACACTTCAGCTAACATGTGATTAAGTTTCGTTGTATTTATTATTGAACTTTTTACTCGTGCCCAGGCCGTAGGCCGCGGCACGAGATATAAATTACAGATCCTATTTTTTTTGTTCCCGTCGCAAATCTGCAAATTATCGAGTGGGACTGGGAACGAGACCACGAGACTGACCATGACTCATGAGGTTGCAACGATCGACGTTGTACGAAGAAAGTCGAGTGAAGGTGGTGAAGGTATTCGTCTTCTGTGTTTTCCTCTTTACGCTCGAAATGCTTACAAATGCACACACAGTTCGCGGTAAATCTACACTAAAAGACGTTGAGCGTTTTCGGAAAATTATATGGATTGTTCCGCGAACACATGAAAGACTTGAATGCCAGGGGCGGATCCAGGTTTTTGTCAAACAGGGGGTTGTGTTGTGGCCGTTGTGTTGTGTGAGCGGCAAAGCCGCGAAGTACTAGGGGGGTGTGGGGGCATGCCCCCCGAGAAATTTTTGAAATCTACAAGCTCTAAAATGCAATTTTTAGAGATCTGGAGTTGTTTTATTAACACAACAAAACTCAATTTTCAGTAAAATTTTGACTTTATTGGACATCCAACAAAGATGCTTGGAAGAGTCTTCTTGGGTGAGCTTACAAGTATGAAGGCTTCACATACGTTTTTGACGCTAAAACGGCAGGTTCTTTCTGTTATCAGTCAAACCGGCCTCGAAGTCGAACGGTCGTGTAAACAGTATGAATGAATTATATTATTCTTACGAGGGAGAGAGCTGAAAGTGCAAGAGAGACCTACGGACAGACATATCTATACAAGCGGTATTAAAAAAATATCCATAGGGGGGGTTGCAACCCCCAGAACCCTCCCCCTGGATCCGCCCCTGAATGCCACGAAAGCCAAAGTTAAGCTTATACTCGATCAACATGTTATGAAAGCCTTGAAAGCCATGAAAGCGAATGCCAAAGTTGGGGCCAAAGTTATAAACAATGCCAAAGTTATAAATTACGATCAATATGTTATGCATGAATGAAAGCCTTTATTAGAAACAAACTTGAAGTTAAACTGTTGTATATTTATGAACTACAATCCTGAAAGTGAAAGCAACCCACGATGCATGTTTACCGACAAAAATTTCTAAACACAGGACTGTCAGGTATATATCTAAGTGGACTTTACTTTGCATTATTTGTGTCATGACTGTTACTGTTAGTATGAATGTTGTCATACAAGTTTATGCTTGCTATTGCTGTTCTACCTACCTACAGTTATGATTGTGTATAAGCTTAAGCTTATTTGAGAAAGCAAGCGAATTATCTGTCAATAAGCTTACTGATGAGAAGGATTCAGAGTTTTATATATCAATAAAAACATGTAGATCACGATATGCAAAGTTTATTTAAGCTTATTATAACCGTATTAAATACAACTACTATGATGTTACTGTTAGTAGATACAACTGCCAAATACCATTAAATTACCATGCAGTTCGTGATAGAGAACCGAGCAGAATATCAGTGAGGCGACTTACACGTGCTTTATATAAAAGCAGAAAAATAAGGAGGCTCGAAAGAAAATACATTGCAAAAAATGTACCCAAATCATCAAGAGTCCATCAATATATTCACACATTCAATCTTGGAAGTAAGTTATACAGTGATGAAGACAAAAGGTGTCTATGTAAACCTAGAAAACATCCACATAAGTTAATATGAAAGGGAAGACATCTACATGTGATACAGCACTCAATAAAACAAATACAAAGCCTGTGAGAAATAATCAAGCTTCCAATAATTATTGTAATTTACAACTACCTGTTTATAAGAGTCTCAATCACAGACTTAATTATTGCCATTTCTGCCTTTGTAGAGATATAGAAAAAAAAAACTGGTCCTACCATTAGTCCTAGTAAGACAATCCATGCACCTTATTGCCAAGCTGGTAATGTGCCAGTATTTTGGTCAAAATGCAGGACAGCAATGTGCAGCAATGACTTTATGTGCTCTTATTTACAAGGATACAAAATCAATTGCATCATCAAGTGACTTGATTCAAATCATGAATATTGGTAATGAGTTGTACTCCTCTACCTTATCAAGATTATGTCATCAGTCTTATTTAATGTTAACAGAATTACCCACAATGATAACAGTATATGACTGTAATTATCAACTTCAGTACAGTGAAAGTTATACAGGAAGATTGCACGGTGATTCTTCAATTGAAGGCTTTATATACTCCATGCCACTATAGAACATGCCTTACAATCTTTAATAGAAGAAACCTTTAATTCTTTTCTATTGACAATAGGATGTGTAACAGTCGGTATTTATTGTACTGTAGAAGGCGGTAGTTTCAAAATATTTGATTCCCATGCTAGAGATTCATTTGGCATGCCCCATAGTTAAGGGACTTGTGTAACTGGAGGCCCATATACATTAAATGATTTAAAGGAATACTTCCAATCTCTATATACAAATGATGTTTTATTTGAGCTTAAAGGTATACACATTGATAAACAAAATGACTGTGTTTCAAGTGTTACTGAAAATGTTGGTACAAATGTATGTGCTGTTCTCGACAACCATGGTAACATGCATATTGGTCAGAATAAACAGTGTTGTGTCATTTCAGTTTACTGTATATGTTTTTCTATTGTCCTGTCTTGTGGTTATTGGAAACCGGTTACATTAGATGCTATTTATGAGCATGCCAATTTATTTTATAACAGTATAATAAATAATGATGCAAGTGAATTACAGTGCGACTACACCAACCAAGGCCACCCAAACAAATTTTGAATCAAATTTTCTAATCACATTTGTGACGCTGAATAACAGAATGATGTTGAATTCTACAATTTAAACTGTTTCCTGTTCACTCTTGATCATATACATACACAAATAAAGTAAAATATATGCTTTTAAAGCGAAAATTTGAAAATTTGTGCAGATTCTATTGTTTAAATACTCAATTGTGATTGGATAATTTGTATGAAAATTTGTTTGGGTGGCCTTGGTTGGTGTAGTCACACTGTAATATTACCAAAGAAACACATACATTCAATACAAACAGTCAGCTTGGGCTATACCTGTGATTACCACTCAAATAGAAAAAGCAATAAATTTTACTGATCTTTTGATCATTCATGATACAGTGTACCTCAAGTACTCAATTGCACCAGGGCACGAGTGTGCGCTTGAACCAAGCGTCTAGTCTAAATATATTTTATTACATCATGTCCGTTGGTAGTTCTACTTCTGAACAGATGTTTGTAATTGTGAACACTTTTGGCCTGCTTTTTAATGGCTTAATATTGTGTATTATTATCGATTTTCTAGCCTTGCAATTCGATGTACAAGTTCCAAGTTGTCTTAAAACAATATTTATGTTCGTGTTATTTCGATACGATCGAATGATATAAAAATGTTAAAACGAAGTGAAGTCAGAGAGCAACGCTAAATTGCTGACGTGTTCGCATGTTCATGATGCATGCCGTTCATCACGCTCATGCAATTGCTAACAACGCAATGGCGAAAATTTGTATCACAAACGCAGACTTCTTATACATATTTCCTCAATATTTGCTATTGTACCAATGCAGGTACATTAGCGGCAATTTTAGTCTGTATCTCAAGATCTACATATGTCATGAAGTGCCAAGTTATGCGTGAGCATATGCGTGTTTACAATTAGATGCACATCGCAAAAACACGCACAATTTTTCATTCCGATGCTGCTTGTTCATTTTCAACACTTCGATTTATTGTTTTGTAAGGAAATGTGTTATTATTTACCTTTTAGCTCATATTAAAAAAAACTCCAAACTTTGCGTTTTTAGAAAGAAAAAATATGCGAACTTTGCCACTGAGAATCTTAAAGGCGCGCTTAAAATTCGAATTTGTAAACAACAGTCAGCTTACCTTGAATCAAAGTTGAAATTTTGCGCGGAATAAATGCCAGGAAGCCCAAAATTGCATTGAATGATTGAAAATGAATCAATATTTGCTCGGGTAAAAATATTTTTTGTCGATCTTAACTTTACGGTATAAAAACGGCACTTTTACTGAAAAGTGTTCACAATTAGAACTGTTCACAATTAGAACTGTTCACAATTAGAACCACATACTGTAGTCTAATTGTTGTAAAATAGTCATACAAATATATTTAACAATAAATATTATGAGCTGATAGACCACTAGTAGCGAACCAATCAGATTGTATGATTTGCGATACACCACTGGATGTTTTATGCTAAATATACATTATATATATATATATATGAGGTCTGTTTTCTTAAAAGGAGTCTTGTTGACGAAGACCCGTTTTGTAATAACAGTCCTCAATTGTTGTACTCCTAGCAACAAATCGACCCAAAAATGAAAACCAACAGCAAAAAAGCGTTCTGATACTTTCACGTAAAACGACTATCTCGAGTTAAAACGAGTAAAACGACTAGCTCGAGCTAAAACAACATGCTAGGTGATTTTGATACAACAATATGAGGTCTGAGAATCGTGAGAAAGTGTGGAAGTGACCTGTACTTTCAAGGAATAGCCAAACTTCGAGCTAAAACAACATCCTAGGTGATTTTGATACAACAATATGAGGTCTGTTTTCTTAAAAGGAGTCTTATTGACGAAGACCCGTTTTGTAATAACAGTCCTCATATATATATATATAATATCTCTCTTGTAATCAAGATAGTGCAAATTGAAATGAATGTTTAAAAAAACAGTGTATGGTAATTAGTTTAAATGCCTAAATCCTCCTATTTTTATTAGTCAGCCAGTGACGCAGATAAAAAGAAAAAGGGGTTGGTGTTGTTAATTGGTGCATCTAATTTATGTTGTTAAAAATATTGTTACAGCCTGTCCAAATCCATTGTGTGGGAGAAGGACCTGTGGTTCATGTAACTCCAACTCATATAGACTATGGAACCATACCTGTCCTGAGCAAAATAACAAAGACTGTCAAACTCTCTAACGAATCACTCATCCCTGCACAGTTTTCCTGTGAAATGGTAAAATCATTTTGTAACAAATATATTTGAGATAATAGTACATGTGCATGTACATCTGAACAGAGATTTGTGATCATGACACACCCTCAAACGTTTATACAAATTCTTTGGTTTGTATTCTGTCGAGCTACATTTAGCAATTGTATTTTCCAGGTGCGCCCTCAGTCTCTTTTCGCAGTTCATCCATCTCAAGGAATTATTGCACCCGAAGATGTTCTTGAGCTAAACGTCACAGCTATGATTGATGACACATTGAAGTAAGCATTAAAATTTAGTATTGATACAGTACACTCAATCTGAAGCCTTCCTACATTATAACCTGAGCAACAAGAAGTTCTCGGTACATTTAGTGCCCTGATGTATTGCTTGATTTCATTATATGTCATTTCCGGTCTCGTGAGGAATTTTCATCAGCTGAATTGCACCTTTTCAATAGAATACTTTCTGCTTGATAGAACATGGAGGACAGTGTTTGTCCATCATTTGAAGGCAAATGATGAGATTCAAGGAGTTTTTTTTTGGGCTTCCTGTGTTGATATGGTGTTCCTGTGTCGTCTGATTCTGGCTAAAATCGAGTCCAGGAAGCGAACACTCTACACTGAGGAGGCACACCCATGAGAAACACTAATACCAGATTTTAAAATGAGTGTGACTGGTGTTTTTCATGGTGATCCCATGCATCTACAGATCACTGAATTTATGAGAATAAATAGAGAGAGACTGGACAGACTGATGAACAACACAGAATGGAACTATGCGCCTTTACCTCGTGCTGTTTTCCAAGTTGTTGTGAAATTATATTTATGCTTTACCTATCTTTTTCTACCCGCCAACACAGGGGGGGGGAGGGGGGGGGGGGGGGGGGGGGGGGGGGGGGGGGGGGGGGGAGATCTAGAGCGATCAAATCATTCAAAAAGCTGAAACAGTTGACTACATGTCAGTTGATATACTATCATGGATTATTATTTATCAATTAATGTCAATGACAGTAAAATACAGACAGTAAGCCTGCTTGCATATGGGTGTGGAACTACCATCGTCAGTGAGCCACCAATGGCACCTACAGTTAAGTTGGGTCCACAATTCAGCTGTCTAACTTGTACAAGGGTGTTCTGTCTAACAAACAAAGGCCGAAGACCACAGCAGATTTACTGGGCCACTGAAGGCTTTCATCCATTTAAGACTAAAAAACGAACTGATTATAACCCAGAGGATATGAAATACCAGGTTTGTATGACATCTGCTGTCATGATATATACATGTACAATCTGTCTTTTTTTCCCCCCCCCCCCCCCCCCCTCCCCCCCCCCCCCCCCCCCCCCCACTTTTCTCCCCCCCCCCCCCCCCCCCCCCAATATAATATTTCCTGTGTGTTAGTTACTCATCTGTGATTCTGTTGGTGTCTAGGGTATACCACCTCCTGTTGAACCACCAAAGCCTGTATTTTCACTTACTCCTGACAGAATGGTGCTTCATCCAGGAGAGAGTCAAGAAGTTATACTTAAAGGCTATTCAGAACAGTAAGTAACTCTTCAGTTTGAATTTTACAAATTAAATTCTTACTTTTTCTTTCTTTGTTTTGTTTGTTAGAGCTCAAACTGTTAAAGAACGGATGATATGTCATGCTATTATTGGTAATAGTACTGGTAAAGAAAAGATTATGAAAGTTGATATAATAGCAGACTTTATCAATCCATTACTAGAGTTTTCACAGAGGGAAGTTAACTTTTGTGTTATGAAGGTAAGATACATGGAGATATTAAATCACTTCATGTTACTCATATTTAACCCCTGTTATTGTGACTATTTTGTGCTATTAAGGACGTTCGCGCGCATTCACTCGCATCTTCGAATTTCTGCGCATAAAATCAAGGTTCGAATCATCTCGGTCCAGTCCTCTTTCCTCTCGTCCAACATGTCAGCCAGTCACACATGTTGCGTAGACGATTTTCATCGGCTAATATCTCGAGAACGATATCGGTGACCCCCATTTTTTATTTTATGATTTTACAAAGAATCATAAAAGCTCCCCATGTACGAAATTTTTAAAAAGTAAAAAAACATGAATAGATTTTGATAAAAACATGAATTTAGAGTCACGCGAAAGAGTCGTCGATGGCTACGTGGTGACTAAATATGAGCCAAAAACTACAGGTTGTTTCTATATATTCACGGTAATTTTATTCTATAAACTCTTACTGATAGCCATTTGAAGAACATTTTAGCAATTCGTTCAGTTCGTTTAGCTCTTCTACAAAAAAAATACTTGTTATTCTCGACTTTCGGCTGTTTCTCGGTGTTGCAGATCACCAGATGACGTCATGATTCTTGCACATATTCTGCTGCATTTCTCTGTATGCCGGTATATCGGATTATATGGGATACTATGGGTATGGGAATCTTTTTTTATATATATATAATTCTTTTTATTAATTTGAATAACTTGAAATTACTTAACAAATAATACGGCTCGGTTTTACACATCAGCTCTCGACTTCTCCCAAACTTCCCCTCGTGTTATATTAGGCCGATGTCACACGGAAAAACGTTTTATATTTGTTTTGTAAAATAACGAGACACAAAGGTGAATTAAAACAACTTTCAGTAGCCAAACCAAATGCTAAATTCTCCTAACATCAAAAATGGTTTGAACAGCCAATCAGCGTTCCTTTATATGAACCGAGCGCGAACTTGTGTCATCACGTAAAACACGGCAAAGCGTCAGTGCAGGCATTTCTCGATGCTGAATAGCTAAAACGATCTTAAAATCAAACGTTTCTTCAACTTTTGGTGTTGAAAACATTGTGATATACCGTAAAGTTCCGAAAGTAGCGAGTCCCCGAAAGTAGCGACCCCCCGAAAGTAACAGTAAATATTGATGCTTGCTAGCAAATCCCAAAAGTAACGACCTTCCGAAAGTAGCGGCCACCCGAAAGTAGCGATCCCCCGAAAGTAACAGTTACCCAAGGTTGCTAAATCCGAAAGTAACGACCTCGTTACTTTCGGAACTGCCAACCACCCAGCCTACCTCCTTGCCACGACCAGACGATTGAACCAACCAGATTCGTCAACATCACGCTACCATACAAAGGTGACAAAGGAATCAATGTAGTGAAAAAACTCAAGCGTGCCGTAAAACAAGCCCTAGTTTAATACTGTGTTCGTTTGGGCCTACCCAATGACATCAACGCTAGGATTGTATTCCAAGCCCGTAAACTGGCATCTCAATTCCAAATAAAGGATCAAGCATCGTCCGAACATAGAGACACACTTGGTGTATCAAGCTACATGTCCCGACTGTCCCGAGACGTACGTTGGTGAAACAGCTAGGAGATTACAAACAAGAATAAACGAACACAGTATTAAAGACAAAAAATCCGCCCTTCTAATGCCGTGTTTACACTTGAGCGCTCTACCAAGGTACAAATCAGAAAACTATTGTTTGTTGCGTGGTGACCGCTCAACAAACAATAGTTTTCTGATTTGTACCTTGGTAGAGCGCTCAAGTGTAAACACGGCATAAGACACAGTACTAGCAGCGGGCACGCGCCTGTTTCCAAAGACAATTTTCACTTGCTTGCAGCATGTGTACATTTTGTCTGCGCATGCGTTTGGATTCAGATTTCAAAGTACCTATTTGCATAATCGATACTTCAGCTTTTGTCATTCATGCGTGCCAACGATGTGCCAACCAGAGATCGATTGGCTGTTGAAACAAAACGTGTGAGAAGTCTTTGTGGAAATGGTTGGCACATTTACATCACAATGTTAATGTTTGTAAACATGAAGTATCGCTATTGTTTTGCCAAGTGCACTGCTGTGGAAGATTTAGTGAGCGATCTACGTCTCTAGAATGAAGTTTTAGAAAATCATTGAAAGGAAATCAATAGTCCGCCTACTTTTGTGGTGCTGTGGATATTTTTTTCCGTTTAATGGAACAAAATCCGCCAAAACAAGGCAACATTCCTACGGAGAAGTCGGGTGAATGAGTGATACTTGGACACTTCAAATCCACCGCAAAGCAAGAGGGACAATTTTTCAACTCCAACAAACAAGACCTTACGAAACTAGCATGAGTGAAGCAATAAATCACGGAAGAAAATTGCTGGGGGGTGAGCTACTAAGAGAGGTTTTTTCTTATAATTTAGTTTGACACGTCACCAATTCAGATAAACGATTCGCAAACACAATGCTGAATAAAAACTCAATGTGAATCAAACAATATATCAAACGGTTTACAGCTGATTCTAAGAAGTCCAAAAAAATGAAGAATTAAGCTATCCTTTACAATAAACTTCAACACATAGAGTGTTTGTAATATGGTATACACCAGCGATGAAAATCAGTCAAAATCATAACAAATAGAGTGTACTGATACCATAGTACCAAAATAATACGATCTCACATTGAGGGACAATTTTTCAGCTTAAAATAATTTCTCGAATGCAAAGAATAAGCTTAGAAGAAGTCAATTTGTGCTATTTTCGGCTGGGGGGCTAGTTAATAAGTATTGTACTTTAGGTAGGAATGTTAGGAAAACACGTGCAAAAATGATAAATACCCAACTGAACCGAGCAAAATACTTTGAGAATACTTGAATGTAGAGAACTCAAATTCACAGAATGTGACCTTCAATGTGTCATTACTAACGTTCACTGTGAAGTATCTCTTGAAAACATCTTCGATGAGAATAAACCCAAAGGACAATGTAGCTGGTTTTAGGATAACTCCTTGTTTTGGCGGATTTTGTTCCTTGATATTTTACCATCTACGACCCTTATACGAAAACAAATCATCTACAGCAAAACAAAAGTAGGCAGGCTATTGATTTCCTTTCAAATATTTTCTTGAACATCATTCTAGAGACGAAGATCGCTCACTAAATCTCCCACCGCAGTGCAATTTGCAAAGAAAATGGCGGCAAATCACTTTCAAATTTGAATTCTAACGCATGCGCACACAAAATGTATACATGTTCTTGCTACTAACTACCAGTACTACAAAAAGAGAAAAATCTCAGAGGCTTTGTTTATTAAACAAATAAAGCCAAGCCTGAACGAACAGGGACAGTCACTTCCTCTTTACTTATTCAACTAACCTTGTAAATGTATTAGCATTCACTTTACTCTCGCAGTAGATGGCTACAGTTGTTAGCCGAAATATTCGATCAAATAAAATTATTTATCTTCTCGTGATTACCTTCATCATTAAGCTGTATGCCCAGAGATATACTATAATAGATATACCTCTGACTTGATATTACAATTACATGTACATACATACACCTGTTTTCAAAAACGTTGTCCATTTACAAAATACAAAATAGTAAATAGTAGAAAGGAATTAATTAGAGAAACAATGAGCCACAGTTCTGCATGATTGAATTTCTTTTGTTTCTCTAATTAATTCCTTTCTACTATTTACTATTTTGTATTTTGTAAATGGACAACGTTTTTGAAAACAGGTGTATATACATTTATATACATGAAAACATAACTAAAGCTTTCGGTATTCGAAACTGCTCTGAAAACCCCTCGTGTTCAAACACCGCTGGATATGTTTTGAAATTCTTCACGGGTTTCTGCCGCTTGGGAATCACGATACTCCAATGACATTTCAATGATAATGTCACCATGGCATTCCCGTGATTCCCAAGCGGCAGAAACCCGTGAAGAATTTCAAAACACATGCAGTCAAGAGTTCCAGACTTCCGGTACGCGCGCAATGCATTGTGACATTATTACAAAAAAGTGAGCACCAAGTGAGCAAAAACATAGCTTGGGCTCCCTGTGTCTAGAATTGGTGCTCACTTTTCCTTTGTAATATTCTCATAATGCATTGCGTGCGTATTGGAAGTCTGGAACTCTTGATGCTTGTATACGGAAGACTTGAAGTGGCTGGGTTTGCTGCCAAAGTTCTCCAAACTGCATGTAAAGAACACGCTGAAACTTGGTGAAGTGTTTTCGAATATGTTGCTCTATATCATATTGAAATATTATGGAAAAAAAATCGACATAAATTTTTGTAGCTACTGCCTTCTGGGAAGGCGTAGCTACTATGCCATTGAGTGTGTAAGTCCGTAAGTAAGTAAGTGTCCAAATTTTCGGGTTGACTCGGATTCTGTTCGGAAAATCCGATTGGAGTGAGTCGAATGACTCGAACGAGCTGGAACGAAGACGAGTGAAGACTATAGAAAACCTTTTCACAATGATACCAGATGTATTTTTGTTCTATTCTCGTCTCGACCGGCGTTTTGTTCGGCTACATCTTGTTGATTTTGTCAACTTGCGTCAATAAGCGACTTCTTATCGATTGCAACCAACGTCCAAGCTACGTTCTTTCATGTGCTCGATGTGTGATGTTTACGTTTAAAACCACAGGGAGCCCAAGCATAAATTCAGTAAAAAAATAAAATTGGAAATAAAGTATTTTTTTCCCATAAGGGGAAAAAAATACTTTATTTCCAATTTTATTTTTTTACTGAATTTATGCTTGGGCTCCCTGTGTTAAAACGAGTGAGGTAAAAGTAAGACTCTAGTCTCTATTTGCAATGATTTTGTGCTTTTCTGCATCAGTAATCAAGCACAGCATTCAGTTGATGTGTCCAGTGTTTTCTCGTAAATAATTGTTCAGGTTTTTTGACAGTCTTTATATAATTTCCACCAGGCAAACGCCGAACCAAGGTGGTTGTTCAGTTCAGTGACGATTACGTACTTGTTTAGCACAGTATTAGAACAGGCATTGCTATTACAATTAGTTACAGTTCTATTATATATGTTCTCTCATATAAATGATTGTTGCGATTACCAAATGTTCTTGTTGATTAAATAACAGTTATTTTCGTAGTTATTCTGTTCGTGTAGATCAAGGGAGCTGTGCCAGACTGTTAACTATTACAATTTCCTCGAATCTGATTGGTTGAGAGACTGTCCTATTTTAGCATTAATTGGACAGTTGTAATCGGACAGTTGCAAGAGCCAATCCCATTACACCTTTTCAGTAAAATGCGTGCGCAATCGCTACGCCATCGAGCGCGCTCAAGAAAATTTTCACTAACTTTTCTCGCTTTTTCACCAAAATATGTCATTGTTTTGGGGCATTTTAGCATTGTTTATCATGAAGATCTTTTTTCTCGGAAATTGTAATAGTTATGATTAATTGGTAACAGGACTTCATGTCGTCCAATTCTGTCTGTAATCATACTCGTGATAAACAAATTGGACTCCCGCTACGCGGTCGTCCAATTTTGTTTATCACTCGTATGATTACAGACCGAATTGGACTCCACTCAGTCCTATTACCATTATATATAAGTTATATATTTATAGCTTTACTTTGTTCAAAAGAGCCACTTCGGTGGAAATGCAATCATTAACCATTTACATTATCATTTTTGTTACGGCCAACATCACAACACTATTTCTTTTCACGTTACATTTCTTTTCTTCATCATTTCTTTCCTTCATTTCTCTCTTTTTTATCTATTTTTTTCTCTTGATTATTTCTTAACTCATTGTCTATTCGTTTTATTACTGGCTTCACAGCAGTAGCTACATGCAGTCCTAGACTGCTTATTTTTTTTCATTCAGAATAAAATATTTTGGATTTTCATTTAATACCCAACATAAACCTCTTGTACTTTGCTCATTGATAAAGTTTGTTGTATGCTTCCGATTTGCGTGAATTTTGCACTAAAGGTGCGAGTGATATGAAGCTTTCAGATGATAGTTTCAAATTTAGTTTTATTTTAAAATTTGTACGGCAGCGTTGTCAATTATATGTGTGAGTATAGTATTTTGTACTAAAATTTAACAGTCGCTTGTGGAGCATTTTCCAAGGTGCGGATTTTCATAAAACCCTTCACACTTGTTTACTTGATTGTGGTAATTTGAAAAAAATCCATCTTGGATTTTGGAAAATATAAGCATTTTCTCTAAAAATCAAGTGTTTCAAAATCGATTGTAACTCTTTATCGCACTAAAATTGTGTTTCTTTATATAATTTACGAATACCTCATTATCAAGATGAAAAATATCGGAAATCGGTTAACATTTAAAATGAGACCCATCTACCAAATAAATAGATGCGGGCCACCTTAAATGAGTGTAAATCTTAGAGTTCTTTTTAGCGGTAATATATTCAATTGTTTCATATTCTACCAATGTCATTTGGTAGTTATCTCAGGTATAGACAACATTCATGGAAAATGCGAGCGTACGGTTTTTATTCACGAGTTATGAAGTATCAGAAAACGAACGAGCGAGTAATTATTATACATTGTACTCAGTATCTGCATTCTCATTGGTCGAGAGCCTACAGATAATACTCTAGTTTCGAGTTGTTTACGCACCACTGTACTCCTTGACAAAAGACACGTTTGCTCACCCTTAGCCTCAATCCAGAGAATAACCCGTGGAATTAAAAAAGGTTTCTATTGTTGAATGTCAACACTTTTTCGCGTTCTCGTTGGTATTTGTGAATAATTTACACTGAATTGAGGCTAAGGCTGAGCAAATGCGTCTTTTGTCAAGGAGTACAGCGGTATCTACCAACTCGAAACTGGAGTATTCTAACTATCAGTGCGTGCCAGCGATATTTCAGCGGTCTGGTGGTTATCTGTAGGCAGTTATCTGCAAAAGCGAGCCTGCGTAGGTCAGCGGATTGGTTGTTATCTGTAGGTTACTACAGTGCTGTCATTTTCATTTGTTTGTTGTCGTTGTTGAATTGCTAATATCTTTGTATTATGAGTCAATCTACACAGACAATGTATAATAAAACAATTATTGAATTCGGTTTTGATGAAATCCGGAAATATCAATGTCTCGGCAAATGTTATTGGCCTCAGCCTGCGGCTTCGGCCAATAACACTTACCTCTACATTGATAATTCCGGATATCATCAAAACCTCATCAAATAATTGTTTATTACTGTAGGCTCTCGACCAATAAGAATACAGATACTGAGTACAATGTATAATAAGTGACGTTTTTGACTCATATACCGCTTTCCCAAGTATCCCTTGCGGTCTTAGCTTCTATGTTCTATGATTTTGAACCAGACAACGATTCTTCAATTTAGCTATTTCAAAAAATGTTGAAAACTGAATACTGCATACTGAATAGTGCATTCCTAGTGCGGGCCTCGTTATTTTGAAATAAAAAGTAAATATACAGCGATTTGTTCGCCATATGGAGCTAGTATATTGTTTCTGATGGAATACACAAAAAATAAAATATTAGTGCTGACGCAGCGAGCGAGCCTGAAGCGAGCGAGCAATTAAGGAAGCAATTCTAATTCATTCACATAGGCAGAAAAAATCTCGATTTTTACCCGGCATGCAGTTTCCAATAACCATCATGCAATTCTCAATAACCATCATGCAATTCTCAAGAACCATCATGCAATTCTCAAGAACCATCATGCTTTTCGCGCCAACTCCCACGTACGCTATAGCCTGAAGCGAGTTGTTTTCCTATTCAAGCTTTCGCGTTTCTGATCGGTAAATGTCGTGCCCAAAATCTGTGTCCCTAATTAATTTGTACATGTGTATGTTTCTTTAGCCGGTATATCCTGACTCGTAAGCCCATCAGATACCGTATCTTGTGCTTTTCGTGGGAATTGTGTAGTTCAGAAGATCACCGTATTAATTGAGCTGATTAAGTGCCGGCTGACCGTGTGTCAGTTTCAAGTGTGAATATTCGCATTGAAATCTCAATTATAAGTAATACATTAGTTATTCATAAGCTATCCAGTTTTTCAAATAGACAAATACTATTCAAAACAAAGAAAGGTAGACTCGCCTAATAATTTGCATACTTGGCATAAAACAAAACATTTCATAACTACAGTAGTCTAAGCTCTCCGGCACCAACTCTTATCCACAACTACTAACATTGCATTCACCGTCAGCATTCACTGCTGTTAGGTAGCCTAGTTAGTTATAATATTACTTTAGACAATAAAACACGAGTCCCATAATGCATTTCGGTCTTGGAATACACTATATTCAGTATCAACGTTTTTTGAAATAGCTGTATGTTGAATATTGAAGAAGGCAATTGTCCAACGACGAGCTCCCAGTAGAAGGATCCAAGGATACCAAGCAACACTTCAGGAATATGTACAGTCCTTACCGCTCTGTTTATTTAACCAATTTCGCACGTACATGTAAATTTAGCTCACTTTCACTTCACAGTTGTGACCGAAATATTCAATAACATGTTCACCTATCTTCTCGTCATAACCTTCATTATATTGTAACTTATTGTCATTTTATTTTTATCTTTGTTTAGTATCCAAAAAGCACACTTGAATTAGAAACCAAACAAGTAGTGATGACAAATGTTTCCTCTCTCCCCCTGATGGTGAAGCTCAAGGCATTTGTACCCTTTCAACTTCTTGTTGAAGATAGGAGATGGGCGCCACTCAATGTTGAATCATCTGAGACAGTAAGGAGAAGTCTATCATGTTTCATTGACAAGGGATTCACACTGTAGTGCTATGATATGGGATACATGAATAAGTTACATGAACATAGGCTTGTGTGTATACTTGATAAATGAATAAGTTACATGAACATAGGCTTGTGTGTATACTTAGAAAATGCAAGTGACACATGGGATGTTAGTATATAGAGGTTATTAGTCGGCTAATCAGCTAATACGGCTGTGTATTTTTACGAGTCATTTGGTATTTTGGCAAGCCTTTAGGCTTTTTTATATTTTGTCAAAGAAACTAGCTATTCTGTTGAAAGAAAAACAACAAATTACAGTGAAAACTTGGAAGTCTCTATACGAGCGCGCGCTAGCCAAAACTGTAGAATTTCTCGCACGCTGATTGGTTAATTTTCATCACACGATTCTGCATGATTGATTGGAAAGCCAGTTTGAAGTAACTACCCAAAATACGGTCCCATATTTCGCGCATTCTTGTGCATATTTCGTGCGTTCTTTGACAAAAAATATAATAAATATGTATAGCAACTCAACTCATGAACATCGTGCAATCTCATTAGTTCTCTATCTCGGGCTGTTCAACGTTAGTAGAAACCAACTAGCATACTGTCGCAAATCCTGCAATCAGATTGGTTCGCTACTAGTGGTCTATCAGCTCATAGTCCACGAGTAGAGGTAAACAAACAAAATGGCCGCTTCATCGTCGCGTTTTACTATGAGGATAGTCAACTCGGCGCTATGCGCCTCGTTGAATATTGCCTCATAGAAACCTCGAACTCGTAGTCTGATTGTTAATTATCCACTTGGGATATTATGCAGTTGACAATATTGCGGATGTAAACTATTGGTTGCCATACAAAAAAACACAATTGTTTTGATATTAAAATATTATTTTGAGGTTCCTGGGAAAGTGATATTCTCAAATAACAGCGTAAAATCAAAACCTTTCTGTCCATACTTGTTGGTTCTTGGCTGAACTGTTCTTGGATTTTGAAAAACTCGAGATTACTTAATCTGTCACTGATGTTTTATTAATCAGACTGGGTTATGCAAAGGTCTCATTTAGTGTCGGATCATTGGCCTTGTACCGACACACAGTGTCGGTAATCCTTACGGCTTCCGCTTACTTATGAATGCAAGGCCACTCTCGAATGTGGGATGTGTTGAGCTGTATCCTGCACATGACAGTGACGTCAAGAAAGTGTTGTGATTTTCTTTCATTATTTGATTAAAATGAGGGTTTATCATGTAATTTCAAAACTCACAAAAAAGATTATCATAGCTGGAAAGAGCTCGTTGAAATTAGTAAAAAGAGCTGAAATACGTATCATCAAAACTCCATCCCAATTTACCTTTAATAATATCTAAAACAGTATCACACAATGAGGGTTTATCACGTAATTTAAAAATTTATAGGAGACATAGGACAAAAAAATGACAATTTGTGAAGCGATCTTTTCCAAACTTCGCATTTTTACTAATTTCAACGAGCTCTTTCCAGCTATGATAATCATTTTTTTGTCCTATGTCTCCTATAAATTTTTAAATTACGTGATAAACCCTCATTGTGTGATACTGTTTTAGATATTATTAAAGGTAAATTGGGATGGAGTTTGATGATACGTATTTCAGCTCGTATCTACATCCACCGATACAGAACAGCCACTCGTTTTATAAACATCACTTTATTTATTAATGACAGCCATTCTTTATCGTTCTGCATTGCAGAGGAGACTGGAATGCCTGAAAATAGTTTATCTTCAACATGACAGTCGTTTTCCAACTCGTTTAAATGGAGGATAATAATGTTAAGAGCTAGACTGATTCCATAAGTCGGTTCCAGTTCGCTCTCTGTCGATCCTGATGTCGCTCAATAACCGACTTATCACATATCATATCAGATTTTGTTCACTTCTCGAAATACGGAGACCTCCAATCAAATCACTCGTTATATGGTCTGATAAGATTAGAACCAATCACAGGACAGCCCTTATTGCTCTAAACTACTTCCGTTGAGATAACTCTTCCAAGATCATTCGAAGCCATTTTGTGAGCCATGTTTAGTGAAATTCTGGAAGGAAAAGAAAGGATTTCTTTAAATAATTTGGAAGGGAGTCAATTGAGAGGCTATTTTCAATCGGAATATGCATTCGTTAGTGTTCTTAGGGCCGCCGTTCAAAGCATTTTTTGTGGGAATTCACAATATTCTGTTTCAACGGCGACGCTGGGTTCGCCGACTGACGCACTTCGAATAAAAACACTGACTTTACTGCTACTCTAAGTTTGGTTTGGACTTGGTTCGACAGTCGGAGGAAGACAAATGCTTTCTTTTTGTCTTTCTTTGTGTCCTGTGAATCGATTGTGAATCTGTGCCCTGTGACTCCCCGGGCCGTCGAAGTAGCATTTATTCTTGTCATTTTTCTCGAAACATCTTTATAAACCTTATTGCTTATCAAACGTCCAGTCATTCTCTGTATTCATACATATATATACATAAAATAACTCAGTCTTCTAGATTCAAATACTATTTTTAATATTTATTCAGAATTTTGGGAACAACGGATTTGGCTGAAATGTACGACATGTACGAATCCGGCTAATTTATGCAAGAGCCTCGTTTTCGTTTGAACAGAATATTGGTGTAAACGTGATAAGTCGCGAGTTGAGCGACCACCCATCTAAAAGGAGCGAAATCAACGATTTATGGAATCAGTCTAGTTAAGAGCGTGAGGCTTAGAAATAGTGAAATCCATGAAACTTTGTGTAAGCGAGCGATTTGTATAAAAACTAACATAGTCAACAAATTATACGATTTGGACGTAAAAGCATCCTCGGGAACCCAGGGGTATATTCTGTCGTTCGTTACTCGCTCCCAGAGAAATATCCCTGGGAACTTGTTCCGCAAGTCAATATCACTCTCGTTTCTGATTGGTCGACCAATCATTATCAAGTATATTCTGTTTGGTTGTTGGGCAGCCGCCATATTGAATTTAGACTTCCAGAAAAAGTTCCAATAGACTTAGTTCCCAGGGGTATTTCTTTGGGAGCGAGTAACGAGCGATAGAATATACCCGGATTCCCGAGGATGACGTAAAAGATCCTAAGTCAAAGGACCGATTGTTAACCGGTAATGACGTGTATTAGTCCGGCAGATAGGTGCAGAATTATAGGTGAATTGTGGGATTTATGGTAAAAGTACCAAATAGGCGACTTGCACTAAGAGGTCACGTGACCCCAACCCCCTTAAATCGAACAGCAGTGTCAAAATTAACTCCAGAAATGAAAGGAGCAGCTCGAAATTAGTAAAAGGGCGGAGTTTCAGCTCATAATGTCTGACACAAGAGAAATGACATTATAATAAAATTCATCATTTTCTAAGATTTTGCCATCCAATGCATTTTCCAAACAAAATCTTAGAAAACTATCCATTTTATTTTTTTAGTCATTTCTCTTGTGTCAGACATTATGTTGCAGAAACTTCGCCCTGTTACTAATTTCGAGCCGCTCTTTCCATTTCTGTAGTTAATTTTGACACTGCTGTTCGATTTAAGGAGATTGGGGTCACGTGACCTCTTAGTGCAAGTCGCCTATAGAAAGAGAATCACCAGCTGAACAAAATTAGCTATGGACTCACTCTGGAGAGATCCTGCAGAGAACTCTTTACTCGGAAAGGAAGAGACATTGAAGCTATTCCACCCACGGCAGACACCCACTCCAGCACACAAAGAGGTCCATGTACAGGATGGGCACTGCTGGGGCAAGACCTTGGTGCCATCCCACCCACTGCCTTGCCCAAGTGTGTGGGGCTGGAAGCGGGGTTCCAATCAAGTATGGGAGCCGTTGCTAAATTGTTGTGTTAAATGTTAGTTCAAAATTCGTTGATATATATATTTACACCTGCCTCGATTCCATGCTGAAGTGTTAAATTATGTAGGCTCGGATCTCGAGGATATCCATGGCTAAGATTGTTCAGCAGACAATTCTCTATCTTCCAACGTTAAACATTCGTCATTAGATATAAATATTGTCTCTTACCTCATTTGCATGCTGAGCTGCCAGTGGGCCACACTTCTACCATAAATCCCACAATTGTTTCACCAATCTGCCGGACTATATGAACTACTTTAGAGTACGAGAGAAGATATGCTTCAACAGATTTATCGTTTATTCAGATGCATGAGGTGTTTATATTGAACAATGCCCCGAGCTCTGCCTTCCTCGGCCGATCTTCTTCAGTGTAACGATCTTGTTGTAATGCGAATGCTATGTTTAAACCTACTAGCGCGCGCTAGTGCTAGATCGCACACGGACAAATACCTAGATTATAATTCACATCATCCAACAAGCCACAAGAAATCAGTGGCAACAACGCTTGAATGTGCCTTCAAGCGACGAGAGAAAGACCAAAGAGATCATGCATGTAAAGAACGTCCTTGTAGAAAGCAACTATCCACCATCTTTTGTCAGAGAATGTGAAATGTTCGTCCGGTCCAGAAATCGATGTGCTTCTTCCACTAATAGTGACGTCAACAAACAGGTAAACCCTACCAACAACAACGGAGTGATTGTTCTGCCATATGTAAAAGGAACATCTGAGAAGCTGGGGAGACTTTTGAGACAACATGACATCAAGGTTGCGTACCGGCCCATTTCAAAGATAAATCGTTTGTTTACTCGCCCAAAGGACAAGAAAGACTATCATTCCAAAAAAGGCGTGGTGTACAGGATTGAATGTGAGAATTGTGACTTTGTTTATCATGGTCAAACTGAAAGATCAATGGCTACTAGATTAGCAGAACACATGAGAGCTGTTTGCAACAACGCGCCAGCTTCAAAGGTAGCAGAGCATGCAAGCGCAGCTGGTCACCAGCTGAATTTCAAAGAAACAAGAATCGTCGAGACAGAAAAGAACTACCACCAAAGACTATTTCTGGAATCCTGGCATTCCATAAAAGACCCAAAGTCAAAGAATGACCACAGGTAGCCCAAGCTGATTATCTGTATGGGAGAATATATATGAAAACTACGAATGATCACTGAAAATCTCTTTATTCTAATAAAATGCTTCAAAAACCTTCATTTACCTTTATTGTGATTCCTTTAATGTCTGTAATGATTTTGGGAGCATTTAGACTTGTTTTAGGGTGGTTTTTGTTTTCTTGAATTCACTCTCTAAAAGACGAAGTCAAGGTAGGAGACCTCAAGATCGGGTGACTCGATTCAACCGGCCATAAATCGAAAGGAATTCAATTCACATTGATATTTTCACTGATACCGATTGTACGATAAATTCCCCACATTTTCCATCCTCTTACAACCGAATTACGCCAAATAATCAGTACGAAATTACCAATTTACTTGCTGAAACTTGAGCTAGAATATATGCGTGGACGCTACGGTGGCGCAACGGCAAATTGCAAATTCTTTACACAGCGGGGGTGGCTGCGAACAAATTTCATACGGTCCCTACTCCCCAAGTACCAAAGCTTGTTTCGGTTCGCCGAATCATAGATGGCATTTGGCATAGATGGCATAGAAGGTTTTTGAAGCATTTTATTAGAATAGAGAGATTTTCAGTGATCATTCGTAGTTTTCATATATATTCTCCCATACAGATAATCAGCTTGGGCTACCTGTGGAATGACTATGTCAGGATTCCAGAAATATATAGAACTCTCGTAGATCGATCTAGCACCAGCGCGCGCTAGTAGGTTTAAAAATAGCATACGCATTACAACAAGATCGTTACACTGAAGAAGATCCGAGGAAGGATCGAAACGTTTGTAGTTTTAATAACAAATATACAAGCCAGAGACAACCAATTTTAATGTCATATAATGCATCCTGGCTGCAATTACAAGATTTGTAATAAGATGACGTCCACTACGTTTTATCGCAAACCTGTACGTGCAACGAACAATGGCTGTATTAATTGTAAAATATGTGCTTAAAGTGCTTATGAAGCTTATTTTTTTATTTTGAAAATCGATTACATATGAAGTGAATAGTGGGATGTTTCAGTTGTTTTGTGATTTGAGCTTCGCATTTGCGAGTTATAAAGGTTTGAAATCGTGATATGCTAATTCAGTGACGTCAAAGGAGGCATCATTTATTATACAAAAGCGCCCCTTTGCAAATGACTGACATTTTTAAACTGGCAAAAAGTTATTCTACAACTTATATAAATGATGTTAAACTTTTTTTTCTATTTCAGAAAAGAGCAATACTTGAAAAAATATAAATAAGTTACAGCAAAAGCCTTCTTTGACGTCACCGAATTAGCATATCACGATTTCAAACCTTTATAACTCGCAAATGCGAAGCTCAAATCACAAAACACTGAAACATCCCACTATTCACTTCATATGTAATCGATTTTCAAGATAAAAAAATAAGCTTCATAAGCACTTTAAAGCAATGCAACAAAGAGAGGATATTACACGGTGGCGCGAAGCGCGAACGAGTGAAATATTTTTCACCACGAGAAGATAAACTTCATATCTTCAAGCCAACGTGTAATTTTATTTTTATTATATAGACATTCGTACTCCTCACCACCTTTCTTTCTAACGCCAAGGACAAACTTAATGGACAATTCTTGTAGCTCGCTTGGAGGAATATTTTCAATACTCCTGTTCTCATCTTCACTTTCAAGAAATTATTTAATATTTTCACGTTATATAACGTCTTCTTTTTGTATTTTCATTCTGACTCTTGTTCCTCGCTTAAAGACTTTTGACAAACCTGTCGCTCGCCGTTTTGACTTCGGTTGCAACGCGCGTCAAGTGAGCGGAAAAACATCGGAAGTGACGTCATCGATATCCTCACTAGTGAGGATATGGAAAATACGCCACTTGGGTCCCGGATGTAGTTTCGTATGAATTTAATGAGTGATATATTTTCCAGTAAAACACTCGTGTCTATATAATAAAAATGATTATATATTTATTATAGTCATTTGGGGATTTTTTGGACATCTAGTCTTGACTAGTAAACAGAAATGCCGCACATGTGACATTGAATCATTTGTTCTTTAGGAACTGTGCCTGGCCGTTTCTCAAACAGTGCCTGTACTTATTCAGTTTAATCCAGCCTATAAAGATGACAGTCTGACACGCATAGCTGAGGGTTTTCTTGAGGTGACATTCAAGGACCATCCACAGATGGTAGGATATTGTACCTCTGTCAAATGTTTGTTTATTGTGTGTAGTAATTGGTTTAAATAATAATAATAACAATAATAATATTTATTTTAATAATAAGAATAGTAATAATTTTTACCAGCAATAAAGCTGGTTTCCAATAGGCGACTTGTACTAAGAGGTCACGTGACCCTAACTCCCATAAAACGAACAGCAGTGTCAAAATGAACTCCAGAAATGAAAAGAGCAGCTCGATATTAGTAGAAGGGCGAAGTTTCAGCGCATAATGTTTGACACAGGAGAAATGACTAAAAAAATAAAATCGATCGTTTTCGAAGATTTTGTTTGGAAAATGCGTTGGATGGCAAGAACCATGCCATCCAATGCATTTTCCAAACAAAATCTTAGGAAACGATGGATTTTATTTTTATTCCCCTCTGGGAGCGAGTAACGAGCGACAGAATATACCCCTGGGTTCCCGAGGATGATTTCTCCTGTGTCAGACATTGTACCCTGAAACTTCGCCCTTTTACTAATATTGAGGTGTTATTTTCATTTCTGGAGTTCATTTTGACACTGCTGTTCGATTTAAGGGGGTTGGGGTCACGTGACCTCTAAGTGCAAATCGCCTATTTGGCCCACAACTAAAATATACAACAATAATGATGCTATTTAACTATTAACAATTTACAATAATAATGCTTGTTTGTAGGATTTTGTGAAACTGAAAGGAGAGGTGTTTTTTCCAAACTTAAGTTTTGAGATGACTCATGTAAGTAAACTTAAAATTATGATACTAAAAATATATACTATCTAATGTTAATAAGCCAGTTCACGCTGTCGGCCGCCATTTTGAATTGGGGCAAACTCGGCAAAATTGATAGAAATCTGGATCACTTTGACTTGCCGTAACTCCGCTCGATTTCGTTGGATTTTCAAAATTTAAACTTCGATAATCATCAGGCATGCATATGAGTTGTTGGAGTGAAAATAAGACCAATGTAGGTGTTTTAACTACCTTTTACGAGTCAATCTTCTTTTCACGAATGGATCTTAAAATTTCGAGCTAATTTGCATATTCACGTGCCGAACGTTTTATTTTGAAAACAAAAATCTTTTTTTCTCGATTTGTAGCCTTGCAATACACATCATATTATAGGACATCAATAACAAAGAACACATCTTTTCTAAAATGGTAAGTTTTTAAAAATCCAAAGAAATCGAGCGGAGTTACGGCAAGTCAAAGTGATCCAGATTTCTATCAATTTTGCCGAGTTTGCCCCAATTCAAAATGGCGGCCGACAGCGTGAACTGGCTTATTAAAATTGAAACTGCAGAAATATTTCCTATGAAATATTACGATACGAACCTAAACATAAACAAGACGCTCAATGAGCGTATACTCGGACATTATTGCAGTAGCCGAAATGATATGCCTGTAGGCTTACAACCAAACAAACCAAGACATGTCCCGTAGCTAGACAAAGTCCCAGACAAGTGATCGAATTTCGTAGTGACCTCAACACAACAAGAATGTACAACAGGCCGACGTTATCAGAACCATCTAAGCATGAATATACGTGCCAAGTACGTATTTCAGACGAAACGTCGACGATTCGCATATCTCTATCTCTGCTCACCGACACACACCATTGGCAGAACATGGCATAGCGAGATCATGATAGTTTTGGAGTTCATTTAATTTGCTTTTCAGTTCATTTGATTTGTTGAACACAACTGCTTCTCTCTCGATACAGCACGAGCTTCTACACAGCACTTCTAGTCGGTAGTCGTGGAACGATGGGTTAGCCGCTTCTATAACGATGACACTAAAGCGAACAATACTTCGGATTTAGTTTGATATACGCTCGGAAACTAAGCATAGAATTACTTCATTAGGCGCTCGGATATCATCGCCCCCGTTTTCAGCCAATCGAAACCCTGAAACAGACATTCCTGACCGATACGATCACATTCTTCACATTTTGTGTACTACCAAGAAAAAGAAAAAAGAAAGCGCATTTTCTAACTCGGTCACTTCCTCCTGAAGTGTCCGTATAAAAAGTCCAGGCATCCAATTATGTATTATTTGGAATGCATCTGACACACTCAAAGAATGTGACGGTATAGAACCTTATTAGAGTATCATATTCAAGGTAAATCTGTGTCTGTTTATGCAGGTACACTTTGGATCCATCCTAAATGATACTGAAGTAACCAAAGTAGTAAGCGTAACCAATCAGAGTCCAATAGATGTCAAGTATCAATGGTGCTTTACTGACAGTACTATTTCCATCGAAGACAAGGACGAAGATGAAGGTGAAAACTACTTTTATTTCATTTATTTCTAATAATATCCCTACCCCCTTAAATAGAACAGCAATGTCAAAATGAACTCCAGAAATGAAATGAGCAGCTCCAAATTAGTAAAAGGGCGAAGTTTCAGCTCATAATGTCTGACACAAAAGAAATGACATTTGAAAAAATAAAATCGAATGATTTCTAAAATATTTATTGGAAAATGCATTGGATGGCAAGAATATGAATACAATTTGCGATGTTATTTTTACTGCGGTTCTCAGTATTATGCGAACTCAGACATTTAAGCAGTTGGCTTGTAATTTGGTTTTTCGCTTCTGTCAATCAATATAAAAAATCAGAAAACTTAAAAATAAAAGTCAGAAGATCCACCAAATGTAAACCAAATATGATTTTGAGCTAAATTATGGATCATTTGGTCGAAGAATGTATTTAGTTTACAATTTGTTTGAGTTTTGAATTTGATTGACAGAAGCGAAAAACCAAGTTCCAGCCGACTGTTTGAATGTCTGAGTTCGCATAATACCGTAAAGTTCCGAAAATAGTGAGGGCGTTACTTTCGGATTTAGCAACCTTATAGGCAACTGTTACTTTCGGGGGGTCGCTACTTTCGGGTGGTCGCTACTTTCGGGGTGCTAAGATCATTAACTTTTAGCAGCCATACCGTGTACCTTAAGTAACATTGTGTACGGTATTTTAACTGAAACAACGAATATTCACAGGATCTAGAACGTATTATATTATGACTATTGCTTTTGTTACATTTGTTTATGTGTAGCAGTAAATGTTCTGGCTCTTTACGTGCTGTTTACTAGTGCTGTTCGCCATCTGATCTAATCATCTCTCTAGAGGAGGATCGCTACTTTCGGGGGTCGCTACTTTCGGGGATTCGCTACTTTCGGAACTTTACGGTACTCAGAGAACCGCAGTAATGTCATTTCTCCTGTGTCGGACAATACGAGCTGAAGCTTAGCTCTTTTACTAATTTCCCGCTGCTCTTTTCATTTTTGGTGTTCATTTTGACACTGCTGTTCGGGTCATTTGACCTTTTGGTGCAAGGCATGTACATTTAGTCCAGAACTGGCCCCACCTTTCTCAATATAGCTATATAAATACTCGGCACGGAAGAAATATAAAGACTACGAGAAGCGCGCGCGTAATCTGAGAAAAGTGGTCCAGGGAAGTTTGTCTGAGTATGCGCCACCACATCCAATCAAAAATCCTCACGAGCCCGCTATTATTGTTGATAGCGGTTATTCTTCGAAATGGATGCATTTGCCGCCGAGTTTTACTTACAGATTTTATACGACAACAAAATTCACAAAGAAAACAACGTCCTTTATTCTTTCTTTGTTTATTTGTTAGCGTACAAAATAAATTTTTGTGTTTTGTTTGTAAAGTGCGCGCGCTATCACGCACTCGATACGTCATCGAGCGCGCGCTCGAGATATTTTTCGTTGGCGATATCATTAAAAAGTAGCTGTGTGTTTCCCTATTTACTGAAGTACTTTTCTGTCGTTTTTAGTGTGTTTTCTTTTTCCAATGAAAAAAGAAAACGTCAAGTGGTCTTTGAGGGTGATATCAATAAGCCAGTTCACGCTGTCGGCCGCCATTTTGAATTGGGGCAAACGCGGCAAAATTGATAGAAATCTGGATCACTTTGACTTGCCGTAACTCCGCTCGATTTCGTTGGATTTTCAAAATTTAAACTTCGATAATCAGCAGGCAGGCATATGAGTTGTTGGAGTGAAAATAAGACCATTGTAGGTGTTTTAACTACCTTTAACGAGTCAGTCTTCTTTTCACGAATGGATCTTAAAATTTCGAGCTAATTTGCATATTCACGTGCCGAACGTTTTATTTTGAAAACAAAAATATATTTTTCTCGATTTGTAGCCTTCCAAATATATTATAGGACATCAATAACAAAGAACACATCTTTTCTAAAATGGTAAGTTTTTAAAAATCCAACGAAATCGAGCGGAGTTACGGCAAGTCAAAGTGATCCAGATTTCTATCAATTTTGCCGAGTTTGCCCCAATTCAAAATGGCGGCCGACAGCGTGAACTGGCTTATTATTGCTCAATGTTCACATCCCGAAAACGGGATGTGGTGACGCATGCGCAGACAAACTTCCCTGGACCCACTTTTATCGTCTCTCTCTAGCCCAGCTCTTCTCTTCTCTATGCCGCGCGCGTAGATAAAATTGAGTCCAGTTCTGGACTATGTACATTCGATGTATGAATTCAAAGTACAAACAAAATCTACCTTTTATTTCTAAACCTTTTCCTTGTTGAATGCCTCACATTGTGAGGCAACTATAATAAATACAGGCTAAATATTTTTTATTATCAGGAAAATATTATAGTTCTTGGATTGGTTTTCTGTCCATTAGGGTGTGGCTTGGGGTACAGTTGTACAGAACCCAAACCTACATGTGGTCAAAATGTATTCATTTTCATGTTACGATATAGGTATTGGAGATGTTGGATATGGAAGTCAAGATGAGAAGTCTGATTTTGAAAGAAAAGACCTAGAATCATCTAATGATAGTTGTAGACAATCACTACCACACACTAAACTGTTGTCTGCTCGAGGACAAATCGTGCAGCAAATTTCTGAGCCATGGAACACCGAAAATGCCCCTCTGTTTGATATTGGCATTGATGAAGTAAGTGCAAAAGTACTGTTACTGTACAGTAGCAAACCACAAATACATGTAGTTTTTTTTTGTTGTTGTTGTTGACAACACTTTATTTTAATTGTACAAATATAAATAACAGCAATATAATATACAATATCTGACTAGTTTGTCAGTTGTGAGACAATTGACAAATAAAAGTCTATGTCTATGTCTATAATTGAAAAAAAGAGAAGGGAGAAAACGAACACATCAGACAAACAATGCAAAAATAAAGAATAAAAGAAAAGCTGATTTAAGTCAGAGACAAAAACGTTTGTAATTATGTCAATGAATCCTGACTGTAACCAATCAATGCCCAACCTTTCGTTACCTTATTTCTAAGCTCAGGGATTATAAAACACCATTTATCTTGTGATTTAGTAGGAACTTTTACTTTGTTTTCAATAAGTTAGTAAGAATGTTATATGGATTTTTAGCAGTCTTTTTAATTTAATGTACATCTAGTTCATCCTTTGCAAAAATGCTTACATATTGCCAGATGTTAAGGATTTCCTCATCAAGAACATACCTTTAACGTATCATGTACATGTAAGTTACCCCATTACTACTTAGTACATTGAATTCAATGGTTTTGCTATATCCCAGGTATTTGACATACTACCGCTATATAGTACACTTCATCCTATGGAAACACAAAAGCTACAGTTTACTTTCTATGGCCATGCAAATCTTAGTGCTGAAGCTGTTGCTAGGTGTTCTGTCTATGGTGGACCTGATTATGACATACATCTTAAAGGAAGTGCTTCACTTGTTCAGTATTTCTTTGACAAGAAGGCTGTCGAATATGGAAAACAGGTACTCTTCCATTCACCTACATTGATGTACCTTCGGAAGTATTACGATTATTAAAGAAACTAAAGTTTTCAAGTTCTTATAGTATGGTCATGATAACAGACCGATTAAAGCAACATACTGCTAATGCACGCGATTTGATACCTAACAATTATTGATCATGTTTCAGCTTTTTGATGAAGTTGCAATTGATGATATCATTCTTCACAACACTGGTAAAGTTGGTTTTGACTTTGTGGTTCTGAATATGCATTCTGAGGACAAGATACAGCCCGGTCTGCCAAATGTCACTCCATCCCAAGGACATATCCCACCTTTCAGTAAACAGACGCTTGCCATCAAGTATCTACCTGGAGTGCCCAAACCGTTTGAAAAACACTTTCAGGTAATAACCTTGCTACAACTCATGCAACATTAACATCCTTCCATCACAAATGAACTGCAATCAATCATTACAGAGATAGCCTCCTTCGCAGACATTTTAGTTGGTTCGCTTTTCTCCCACCACAAACATCCATGAAATATGTTGTATGAAATATTAGCATATATATAGTAACAAATGTGTGTGAAGATTTAGAATGCAATGTTCACGTTTTAAAAAGTTTCTTGCAAGTTCTTCGTTGTATTTATAGTCCTGGTATTCGGTTTTATTATATAGTCAAGTCAATCCGCGCGCTCTGATTGGCTGAAAACTGTGCTGTATCAGAGAACGGAGCACGGTTTGATGACGCTGTTTTTCGGTTGTTTGGTTTGATCCAAAATTCTGAAGAAAACAAACCGTCAGTAGCGCGCGCACTTCACTCGCTAAAATGTTATTCAAAAACACAACAGAATCCTCAACTTTCTTGCCCTTTTTCTCACCATTCTATATAATAAAGCAAATAGAACAGCTTTTTCCGTGCTCCGTTCAGTAATACAGCACGAAGGAAGTGACGACAGCACGAAAGAAGTGTGGAGAGCACTCGCCTACGGATCGTGCTCTCCCTACACTTCTTTCGTGCTCTCGTCACTTCCTTCGTGCTGTATCACTGAACGGAGCACGGAAAAAGCTGTTCTATTTGTTAAATATTAGAGACCTTTTGATTCGACTACGAGTACGAGTTTTCGTCGTTACCTCTGGTCGTTATGATTAGTGCGCATTCGTAAAACCGTGACATTGTCACGCCAGCTTGAAAAACTCGTCTAGAGTACAGTATGTGGTTCTAATTGTGAACAGTTCTAATTGTGAACACTTTTCAGTTAAAAGTGTCGTTTTTATATCGTAGCTGAAGTTAAGGTCGACAAAAAATATTTTACCCGAGCAAATATTGATTTATTTTCAATCATTCAATGCTATTTTGGGCTTCCTGGCATTTATTCCGCGCAAAATTTCAACTTTGATTCAAGGTAAGCTGACGACTGTTGTTTACAAATTCGAATCTTAAGCGCGCCTTTAGATTCTCAGTGGCAAAGTTCGCATATTTTCTTTCTAAAAACGCAAAGTTTGGAGTTTGTTTTTATATGAGCTAAAAGGTAAATAATAACACTTTTCTTTACAAAACAATAAATCGAAAAAGTGTTGAAAATGAACGAGCAGCATCGGAATGAAAAATTGTGCGTGTTTTTGCGATGTGCATCTAATTGTAAACACGCATATGCTCACGCATAACTTGGCACTTCATAACATATGTAGTTCTTGAGTAGAGTAAAATTGCCGCTAATGTGAAATATGTATAAGAAGTCCGCGTTTGTGATACAAATTTTCGCCATTGCGTTGTTAGCAATTGCATGAGCGTGATGAACGGCATGCATCAATGAACATGCAAACACGTCAGCAATTTAGCGTTGCTGTCTGACTTCACTTCGTTTTAACATTTTTCTATCATTCTTATCGAAATACAGTCAAACCTGTATTAAGCGCACCTGTATTGAGCGGACCTCTATTGAGCGGACCTGTATTAAGCGGTCACCCTCTATTAAGCGGTCAGTTATAAAAGTCCCGATATTTTCTCCTCATATTTACTGTAAATGTGACCTCTATTAAGCGGTCACCTGTATTAAGCGGTCAGTAGGCCATTCCCCGATGGTGACCGCTTAAGAACAGGTCTCTGTAAGAATCAAACAAAGTTGGAAATGAAATTTTTTACCCCCCCTTGAAATTTTGTGTGCAGGTAGGCCACCTAGGGGGGTGCACAAAAACACCCCATGTTGGGGTCATCAAATGTATTGTTGCCATGGAAACGGCAATTGTTCCTTCTGGCCCAGTCCCCACAAATTCAACCCAAAATTCCCTCCTGCAAAGTGCAAATGAATGAGGCTGGTTCTCCGGCGCATTTAAACCAATTTTATTCAAATTTGTTTCCAAAGCAGGTCAATTCTTCTAGTTTTACAAATGGTTAATGACTACAATTGTCTTCGGGTATTCGCTCAGAAAATCGACACTTGGCGAGGGGCCATGTCGGCCATTTTGACAGACAGGAAAAACAGGCACAAATGTTTCGCTTATAGCTCCGAAAGTACGCACTTTTGAGAACTTTTACTTTTATCACAACTTCTATAGACATCGATGTTACAGAATCCAGAAAAATCTCTTCGGGGAGTATGATAATTTTAAAATGGGGATTCGTACCATTTGAGGGAAATGTTCAAAATATGAACAATTCGTCATGTTGTAGCTTGATTATTTCCCTCAAAAATTCCTTTCATTGACTGAATACAGCTATAAAGCTAACTCCTATTATGTAGTGTACCCATTCAATGCAATTATTGAAAGTCTGAAGATGCGAAGTCTGAGAAATAAATATTCATTCAAGGCCTACCTTGCGAATTTGGGCAGTTTTCACGATGTCAGTCTAATCGATGAAATTGTACTCTGATTGTTCCACATTCTCGGCTATACATGGTACAGACACTAACAGGCATGAAAGAGCTTTTATATTACAACTTAAAAGCGTCCAGATAGGCCGAAACTTTTGGTTCTTCCGCTCACACAGACCGGCACACTATCGAACGACTGGTGAATAAGAACTGTAAATATTGATGTTCACTCCAATCGAAGCAGGAAAATCCTTCCACAGAGCTGTATATATGGTCCATACACTTTGTAAGAGCCTCGTGGTGTATCCTGAGTACTGTACTGTGCTGAAATGTTCCCAATAAAATCTTTAAAACAACAAGAAAATAGTGTTTAGTTCGTATTATCAAAACCGGAAATGTCATGCAATGTTAGCCGCTGACCGGAAGGGAGCTCACTTGAAATACCTAGTTTAATTTGTATAGCTATAATAGAGAGCGATTTCTTATTTGTTTGCAAAATTAATCATGAAATACTTATCCTTTTCTGTCCTGCGTTTGTTCGCGTCGGTTTGAAAAGTATGGAAGACAAAAAAGTTTATTTCATAAATATGGCAAATAACTAGTCGCCAGAGGGTGTCCGCATATTCTGTGCCTTCGCCGCCTAGGCTTCGCGTCCCCTGACTTGACCCTTGGCTCTATTAAATATCTCCCTGTATCCCTTACCTTGTTTTCACGTATGGCTTAGAGTTGACTGAAATCATATATTGGCAAAAACTGAAAAGTTTAACCAACATTCATTGGGGTGGATTTATTAATAGGCACTTTTTAAAAGCATCGAGGACGGGGACATGAGGACGACGGCAGAGAAACAATAGCACTAACTACAAAATTCAATAACTTCTTCAGTGGGCACTCAAGTCTACAACCAAGAAAGTTAGATTTAGTGAAAAACAGAAGACCTTTCTGGACTGGACATGCCCAAATTCGCAAGGTAGGCCTTGAATGAATATTTATTTCTCAGACTTCGCATCTTCAGACTTTCAATAATTGCATTGAATGGGTACACTACATAATAGGAGTTAGCTTTATAGCTGTATTCAGTCAATGAAAGGAATTTTTGAGGGAAATAATCAAGCTACAACATGACGAATTGTTCATATTTTGAACATTTCCCTCAAATGGTACGAATCCCCATTTTAAAATTATCATACTCCCCGAAGAGATTGTTCTGGATTCTGTAACATCGATATCTATAGAAGTTGTGATAAAAGTAAAAGTTCTCAGAAGTGCGTACTTTCGGAGCTATAAGCGAAACATGTGTGCCTGTTTTTCCTGTCTGTCAAAATGGCCGACATGGCCCCTCGCCAAGTGTCGATTTTCTGAGCGAATACTCGAAGACAATTGTAGTCATTAACTATTTGTAAAACTAGAAGAGTTGACCTGCTTTAGAAACAAATTTGAATAAAATTGGTTTAAATGCGCCGGAGAACCAGCCTCATCCATTTGCACTTTGCAGGAGGGAATTTTGGATTGGGACTGGGCCAGAAGGAACAATTGCCGTTTCCATGGCAACAATACATTTGATGACCCCAACATGGGGTGTTTTTGTGCACCCCCCTAGGTGGCCTACCTGCACACAAAATTTCAAGGGGGGGTAAAAAATTTCATTTCCAACTTTGTTTGATTCTTACAGAGACCTGTTCTTAATACAGGTTTGACTGTAACACGAACATAAATATTGTTTTAAAACAACTTGGACTTGTACATCGAATTGCAAGGCTAGAAATCGATAATAATACACAATATTAAGCCACAGGTAGCCCAAGCTGATTATCTGTATGGGAGAATATATATGAAAACTACGAATGATCACTGAAAATCTCTTTATTCTAATAAAATGCTTCAAAAACCTTCATTTACCTTTGTTGTCATTACTTTAATGTCTGTAATAATTTTGGGAGCATTTAGACTTGTTTTAGGGTGGTTTTTGCTTTCTTGAATTCACTCTAAAATTTATGGCCGGTTGAATCGAGTCACCCGAGGTTGAGGTTCAAGAAAGCAAAAACCACCCTAAAACAAGTCTAAATGCTCCCAAAACATTACAGACATTAAAGTAATCACAACAAATTTGCAATTTGCCGTTGCGCCACCGTAGCGTCCACGCATATATTCTAGCTCAAGTTTCAGCAAGTAAATTGGTAATTTCGTACTGATTATTTGGCGTAATTCGGTTGTAAGAGGATGGAAAATGTGGGGAATTTATCGTACAATCGGTATCAGTGAAAATATCAATGTGAATTGAATTCCTTTCGATTTATGGCCGGTTGAATCGAGTCACCCGATCTTGAGGTCTCCTACCTTGACTTCGTCTTTTAGAGAGTGAATTCAAGAAAACAAAAACCACCCTAAAACAAGTCTAAATGCTCCCAAAATCATTACAGACATTAAAGGAATCACAATAAAGGTAAATGAAGGTTTTTGAAGCATTTTATTAGAATAAAGAGATTTTCAGTGATCATTCGTAGTTTTCATATATATTCTCCCATACAGATAATCAGCTTGGGCTACCTGTGATCCCCTGTGATTAAGCCATTAAAAAGCAAGCCAAAAGTGTTCACAATTACAAACATCTGTTCACAATTATAACTACCAACGGACATGATATAACAAGACGCTCAATGAGCGTATACTCGGGCTTATGACAAGGACAATGTCAGTTGCGTTGAGGTCACTTGAGGTTGCATATTCATGGCGCCACAAACGTACGATATACGTACCTCGAACAGTCGGAGATCTTTATCGATACAAATAATCTCTCTCGTCACGCAACTATCATTGTCATATTAAATACCCGACTATACGCTCATTGAGCGTCTTCTTCTGTAACAGATCCCTGAAATCTAATGACGTTTTGATTTCGATTGTATTTTTGCCGTTCACTGACCTGTTTTGAGTTCTAAAATTAGGTCGCATAGATGTATGACTCAGATAAGTATCATGCATCGTACTGAAACTATTCGACCCGTTTGTGGCGAACATGAATATGCAACCTCAAGTGACCTCAAGTCATAATAGATGTATGACTCACACAAGGATCACACAACTGTAATCGTACTGAATTTTTCAAACGTGGAATAAAATAAACATCCATCGTGAGTTACTGAAAATAACTCGACTGGTTCGATTGTTTGCATGACTTCTCTACATATAATTATATATATAAGTTACTGAAAATAACTCGACTGGTTCGATTGTTTGCATGACTTCTGTACACTGATATAGCTTTCTGTCGTAATAGATCCCTAAAATCTAAGGACGTTTTGATTTCGATTGTATTTTTGCCGTTCACTGACCTGTTTTGAGCGTGGAAATTCTGTTTTAAATAGCGCTACGCGGCGGTTCTATTTAAAATTAGGTCGCGTAATAGATGTATGATCACACAATGATCACACAACTGTAATCATAATGAATTTTTTCAAACGTGGAATAAACTAAACATCCATCGTGAGTTACTGAAAATAACTCGACTGGTTCGATTGTTTGCATGACTTCTGTACATATAGCTTTCTGTCAATATAGATGTTGTTACATCGCTGGTCGTGAGTTCAATTATAAATACTCAAGGACATAACTGTACACGTACTATTACAATTAAGCAACAAACATGGCATAGCGAGGTCATGATAGTTTTTGAGTTCATTTCATTTGCTTTTCAGTCTCGACTGGCCTGACTGTTTGCATGACTTCTTCTGTACATGTACATATAGCTTTCTGTCAATAGATGTAGTTACATCGCTGGTCGTGAGTTTGATTATAACTAGAATCCCGACCTTTCAATATCTTGAAGATCTCAAACTGCTTTCAAATAATCTAAGATTAAATATCTACTTGAGTCCTGTGTGTCGTTTGTTTAGCGATTAGAGCGGTTTTCCGCGAATTCAGGGACCGGAGAGTAGCTTGCTCCCTTATCTGCTGAGTTATCTTGAAACTCGATACGATCAAATACTTGGCATTTTGTGTCCGACGAATAATAATAATAATAATAAAAAAAAGTCCATTTTATAACTCGGGCTTCCTTCGGAAGGGCCCGAGTAATAAAATATATTTAGAAAAGTTCAATAATAAATACAACGAAACTTAATCACATGTTAGCTGAAGTGTAGAGCTAATTTATAGCAAAGGTTCAGGATAATCGTACCATATGTTGACGAGAAATAACAATAAGTGCAAAAAGTGTTCACAATTAGAACCACATACTGTACGAGTTTTGAGTGAGACATTTTGACTAAATATTTCGGTCTTTTAAATCTAGAACACTCAATACCATCTTCTTTAATGATTGTTCTTCTTGTTGTGACAAACAAGAATTAAAGATCCGTGTTATTTTTGCTAAAATTTGAAGAAAAAGCTGAAGCGATAAAAAGTCGTTTGGTTGTTTTTTAATCTAAAATTTGAATTTGCGCGAGCACGATTACGACAACAAGTTAGCGCGCGCGCTCAAAACTTGTACTCGTACTCGTAGTCGAATCTAAAGGTCTCTATTGATATGTTTCAATTGGCAGGTCCGTGTGGCACATTTTGAACCAGACAATATCGTTTTGACAGGCGAGGGTGTCTTTCCACGTATAATGTTTGACCTTCCTCTGGATAAGGATGACGAACGATATGTTTATTTAGTGGAACAAGCTAAAGAAAATTTGTCAACCCAAGCAGTAAATGATGATGTGCCACTAAAGGCTGTAGCTAACGTAAGTGAGTCACGGCCCTGGTATTAACCATCATGCATATATATATATGTTGTGGTTTAATTTTTCCCACTGGTTTACATTTTTCTGAGGGCTGTTCTAAGGTTAGTTTTAGGGTTTTATTGTGGGTAAGTTATGTGTTTAGGTTAGTATATATACATGACTAGCTCACACTAAATAACATCTCATTTCCTAACAGGCTGTAGGCGATCTTAGGCTTCAAATGGAAGTCGAGAGACTGATTGTTGAACATCATGCTATAGAGCAGCAGATAACTCCCAGCATGTCTTCTTTGTTTCAAGCAACGAAACCATCGGGGAGGATAAAGAAAACTAAGTACGATTTTGTGCCGATATCAATGACAATACAATGGCACTCAATATCAATAATTGTTTCTGTATTTATTATATTTGATGCATATTAATTTTTCCTTGGATATGTTCATTTTATTTGTACAGATCTAAGCCAATCAACTATCTTCTTGACTTTGGCTTTGTTGTCTTTGGTACTGTTCGCTCTCACATCATCCGTGTCACCAACAATGGCTACTTTCCAGTGTCTTTTGCTCCAGACAAAATGCATCTTCATGAAACTGGTTTTGACATTGAGTTGGACAGAATTAAGAACTTACCTGGTAGCCCTGACAATGAAAGCATTGAGTTTATGGTTACTTTTGACCCCAAAGGCAGCAATATCAATCTTGGTGCTGTGGATAACCTTGTGCCCATTATGACCCTGGGTGGTCCGCTTTATAGGCTGCGACTCAAGGCAATTGTTACGATGCCTGACATGAAGATTTCAACAGATCTCTTAGATTTTGGAAGTGTAGTGTGTGGACAGTGTAAAGTAATGACCGTTCAGTTGCACAACTACCAGCCTGTCAGGTGTGTGAACATTAACATAGTTATCAACAAACTGAAAAATGATTGCCACATAACAGTACTTCGGTTTATCATGAATATTTTTTAAGGGTTGCGACTGTTGTCTGTAACAATACTTTTAAAAGCTTAGACCGCACTAGTAAAACAAGCAGTGATGCGATCTGCAAACACAGTGATGCGATTTTTCTGTTACAAATAATGGAATCATAGCACTGCGCTTGCGTATCACACCAATTCTTATGATTAGTGATGTACAAGTAATTTTCGATTAATATTCACCGAGGCGAGGCTGGACTGATTGTGTCAGACTAATTAAAATTTAGAGTTGAATATCAGAGAAAGAAGATTGGCTGGATTATTTAATTTATATACAATGTATATTTCCTGACATTTCATTTCAATACGTACGTTTGGAAAGTATTTACAAACCAACCTGGTCATATGTGGATGGAAATTAGTCCCATAAAAATGAAATGAATTTACCTCAACGACTAGTAAAATAATCTCATGAAAATCAAAATGCTGGATATTTAACAATCAAAACAAAAGAAAACAATGGAATCACAGTTTATTAATATTTACATGGCTAATACAGTCATTCTCAAAAAGGTTGTCCAGATGAAAAGACTACAATACTACAATAAAGTCACGTGATTCACTACCTATTCAATTTCCTCGCGTGGAATTTCAATTTGAGATGCAAAAGTACACGGTATTGTGAGAACTGAATGTAATGCCGCTGGCATCGACACGCTGTTCCGCGCGCAGAAATTGAAAACATAATGCAGCACGTGACTTTATTGTAGTATTGTAGTCTTTTCATCTGGACAACGTTTTTGAGAATGACTGTATATCTTTCACGGGTTAAGTGCCATCACTCTATGGTTTGCACTCTACGTGTTTGAAACGTGCTGTCAGTGTTACCCAACTTGACGTGCCCCGAATACACAAAATTATTATCACGCTGCGATGTCTATATTTAGTTCGGGGTAAATCTGTCTCAAGGTTTTAGCACTTTTTTCTGAAATAGTTCCCTAAATGTAGTTCTTTGGCTACAATCTAAGGATTTATAATTTTCCGTACTTGTTGATCAATCATCGATTTTAGTAGCACTCTATCGCTAACCTTGCCATTTATACTAATGAAGTTACATCTAAAAACTGTAAAATCAGTATTTGAATTTGCCATAACTATCAGAGAAAAATGGCGTCCTTTTTAATTTAATCATGATTTATTTTAATCCATGTGCATTTCAATAGTGCTCGAACATAAAGTAGTGAATGCTGGTAGAGCGTTCAGTTTTTATTTGGATTATTTGTTTGTCTGGAATTACAATGTTTGTTTTAATTTTAGTTGCTATGTATTCTTTGTTTTAGATGTGATTGGTCATCAGAACCTACAGAGGAGAAGAAGAAAAAGGTGAAAAAGATTTCAGTAGAAATAAAGGTTTTATTTTTCAATCATTTTTGCTAAATGAAGGTTTATCCTCTGATAGCGTTGAGGTAATGTGATGAGCAACTTTTGTGGATTACATCTCAGTCTGTACAATTGGCACAGATGGTTCTCGAGTACTGCATTGTAGAGTAATGTAAAGTAAGAACAAAAGAAGAGTCACCGACTTAGTTTGGATTTTCAATAATAATAATATTTAATCTTTAAGGAGGAAGCGCCCATCACATAACGTGGTTTTCAGGGAGGTCCTCAAATAATATACAATACAATACAATAGAATAATAGGGCTTTCGAACAAAACATTGACTATCCGTCTATCTCTATTCGTAGTTATCAAAATAAGAACTTCAAATGTGCTACAACATTTAAATAACGTAAGGTTAACCTGCGTATTTTGACAATTCTGTATGCTGTACAAGCTTTACTTTGACCTGATCACGTGCGTTTATTCCCCTCACGCTTCGATCGCGTGAATTTAACGCCCGCGCGGGAGTTACTAGAGAGCTTCGTTTTTCTCAACACGGACGGCACGCGCACTGACGAATGATGTTCGAAACGACCGTTGGCGTCCGAGTTATGAAAGTTTTTAATTCTGAAAATACACCAGAACGAAGCTGTGTACGCATGACGGCAAAATCTCATACTAAACCCTATAAATGTCATTTACGATATCTTCGCGGGATTTTATCCAATACTTTTGAAATTTTCCAAAAATATATACTGCTTATTTGACATTTTAGTGTGTAGTATGGCTGGATATTTTTACGAGTCTGCAGTATTTTGTCGAGCCCGTAGGGCGAGACAAAATACAAAGACGAGTAAAAATTTCCAGTCTTACTCCACACTAAAATGTTAAATAAGTTATTTATTATCCAACCCTTTTGTGATGCGAAAAATACACTCCTCCCGTGAAGGACATTTATATAAAAGCGCGCGCGCGTGAAATAGACGAGTAAAAATATCGCTGGATATTTTTACTCGTCTATGTGTAGTTGGATAATAATGATGACTACTTGCTTTTTCAGATGGCAGTGGTTATTTTTATGTCAAACGATTCTAGTATCCTGATCTCGAAAATCAGCACTTGTGCATAAGGCGTATTGCCGTCACGGCAACAGTCGTTTCGAACATCATTCGTCAGTGCGCGCGCCGTCCGTGTTGGCAAAAACGTCTGTTGTTCAAGGACGTTCGCGGGCAATTGAAGTTATAATGTCAATTTTCTGAAACATACAGATGCTCTATCGTATTAGAGTTAAAAACCTGAACTGAATAAAAAATGGGGGTCACCGTGTTCGTTTTTGAGCTACACGCCGAGCAGAACGGATGATTTTGAAGAGAAAGACGCGAATTATGATAAGTAAAATGTCAAATGAACACATCAAAATTACATGAAAACGCTCTTCAAATTCTTTAAATTTTACCTGACATTGAATCTATTTGTAGTTAACATAATTGATGAAATATAAATTCAATAACTGCTACTTCGAAGTATTTGAGAAGGTAATCCGTGCATTGCCGTCAAAATGTGCGTCGTTCGAATCCGTGGAGGGGTGTAATTTTTTTGAAAATATTGATGTCAGTCTTTCCCATGTAATGTCATTTTTTCATTTTAACATATTTTGTAGATCTTTATAGTACCTAGATTTTAGGCAGGAAAAAAATGGGGTCACCGTCTTCGTTTCGGATATATTTTGCAGTAATGAGAGTTCGTTTCTTTAAAAAATCGCTGCTTTGTGCGCTTTTCAAAAGCAAAAAGCCGTTGAGTATAGAAAACATGTTAATGACTCTTCGTCGACCGACATGCTTTGCGGGCGTTTGTTATTGTTTTGATTGCGTTGACTTGACTCTTCTTCGTCTGGATGAAAGCTTAGAAAGCTTTGAATACCATTACCTCTTTCTTCTGGGCGGTTAGCTGGACAGGAGCTGAAAAAAATATTATTTATAGGACATTTAATTTAGTGCAGCAAAATTTCAGCAAATTCACTATCCGTCAGTTTGGAACTAACCTTGACTATTTGTTCTACTTCTCCACTGTTCTCGGTGAAGAGGATTCGAACAGATTATAACTTGATACCTTCCATACCGAGAAAAGGATGAATTTCGTATCATACGAAGCATTTCGGTCGACGGAGAGTCTTTAAGAAGGCTATTTTAGATATCAAATATGGAAAAAATGGATCATATTTCGAAAAAAATGTTTTTGGTCATTTTTACTTTCGGTTTAAGAGCGCGCGCGATTGTGCGCAGTAAGAATGCGCGCGAGCAATGACCGCGTTCGCGTCCCAGTCTCCCCTCGGTATTCAAAATGGCGGCCAATTTTCCGATTTTTTTCTGCAGACATTACATTAGCCTGATTTTCAGACGGCTCATGTGTCATACGCTTCGCTCCCTCCCCAAATCCCCGTCTGATTGCCCTCGTAGGAAGTCGTGTTCTGCTATTGTTTGAATTTCGACCAATCAGAGCGAACCTTTTAGTTTTCTCAAAGTGAGGTATGCAAAGAATTCGCACCTAAATGACAGATGATTAACACGCTAGGTTTTTATGAGCCCGATTTCGAGTAACTCACAGAAGAAAAGCGAAGAAATCGGCCTGATTTCAAATTAAATATGTCCTATGTTGTACGTTCAGATATATATTCTTATGGAGCCGAAGGATCTTGAAAGGAACTGCGAATACATTCACGCTTCGATTTGTTGACCCGTTGAGTTGACCTCGTCTAACACTCGAATGCATTCGCAGTTCCTTTCAAGATCCTTCGGCTCCATAAGAATATATATCTGAACGTACAACATATTTAATTTGAAATCAGGCCGATTTCTTCGCTTTTCTTCTGTGAGTTACTCGAAATCGGGCTCATAAAAACCTAGCGTGTTAATCGTCTGTCATTTAGGTGCGAATTCTTTGCATACCTCACTTTGAGAAAACTAAAAGGTTCGCTCTGATTGGTCGAAATTCAAACAATAGCAGAACACGACTTCCTACGAGGGCAATCAGACGGGGATTTGGGGAGGGAGCGAAGCGTATGACACATGAGCCGTCTGAAAATCAGGCTAACATTACATGGGAAAGACCCAAATCTGACCGCAATATTTTCAAAAAAATTACACCCCTTTACACGGATTCGAACGACGCACATTTTGACGGTAACGCACGAATTAAAACCTTCGCAAATACTTTGGATTACCAGTTTTTGAATTTATATGTAATCAATTATGTTAACTGCAAATAGATTCAATGTCAGGTAAAATTTAATAGAATTTGAAGAACGTTTTCATGTATTTTGATGTGTTCATTTGACACGATTACTTATCATGATTCGCGCGTCTTTCTCTTCAAAATCATCAGTTTTGCTCCGCGCGTAGCTCAAAAATGAACACGGTGATTCCCATTTTTAATTTCAGTTTTTAACTCTAATACGATAGAGTATCTGTATGCCAAGTTTCAGAAAATTGACATTATAACTTCAATTGCCCGCGAACGTCCTTAAGCTCTCTATTAAGATTTGACGCCCGCCACGTGACGTGCTCTCGACCAATGAGAAAACGAGTTTGACTATGGGGATATAACAATTCAAAATGTCTAATCCCAAAAATGATATTTACTTGTTGTTGCTGTTCGCAGTCTGACAAAATGATTCCTCTTCATCTGAGAAAGAAGATTCGTTCAGAGCAGCCAAAACCCAAACATTTTGAAGTGATGCCTCCAGTGGGTACATTACAGCCAGGCCAAAGGATCAATGTGCAAGTCAAGTTTATGCCCGCTGAAGAGGTGCCATCCCATGTGATATTATCCATTGGTTGTGTATGTCACATTGACCAGTTAATGCACATTTATTACAGATTGTTTACAGTCAACGTGTGGTCATTCGTATTGCTCAGAGCACCAATCGTATTGTAGCTAATGCTACAGGTCAAGGCAGTGAGCCAAAAGTAGAGTTTAGCTCCACGTTGGTTGAATTTGGACCAGTACTTCCACATTCCAATGGAGATGAACAAGAACTTATAGTCAAGAACCCTTGTAATTTTCCAATAGAGCTCTACTCGTTAGAATTTGATAAGCAGTATTTAGAGGAAGAAAAGGTAAGAAAGCAACGGAAAAACAAGATCTACTTCCACAGGCTTACCATCCTCTGAATGAGTCGTGGTAAATGCTAGATGGACTTTTGGGTTTCCTGTATTCACACTTTCAACATAGTTCTAAACACACCACAAATGTTCATAAACTATGAAACTATTTATTGGATATATTTAAACTTTAATAATAATAATAATAATAAGTCGGTTCTTATATAGCGCATTTCACATTGTCTCAATGCGCTTTACAACCGATGGAGGACTTTTTCGGGCTGCATATGAAAGGCGCCAATGGCAGCCGAGCAGCTTACAATCATATGTTAGTGTGCCATGCCTCCAATTTGAAGTAGGTTGTTTTACCGGGTAACAATCCCTACTCTTTAATGTCCCCCGTCAACAGGTTAGAATAGTGTCGGCGAGAAGATGTGAAGGTCTAATCATTTGCAGATGTAATTACAACGGCAGCACCTTCTCGATTATTTTATGACCCTGAGTAATGGTCCGGCCGGGACTTGAACCACGAACCTCCCGCACAATAGACTGGTACTCAACCAACTGAGTCAACCGGACGGTGGTTTTGATATGGGAAATATACCTACATATCAAAAGTCCATTCAGATTGTGAACACAGGGAAACCAAAAAAACATATCGCAATACCGTGATTCACTCAGGATTTGGTAAGCCTGAGGTACTAAATAATGATGTTGCCCTGCATATTGTTATTGGTGTTGTCGACACAATCTGTCAATAGATAGAGGTTATTATCAAACTACACACAGACGAGTAAAATATCGCGTGAGTAGGTCTAGAACGAGTACAAATATCCAGCTATTTTAATGTATTTTTCGCACACCAAAAGGGTTGGATAATAAATAACGTATTAAACATTTTAGTGTGCAATACGGCTGGATATTATAATTTAATAATAATAAATAATAATATATTATTAATTATTATTATTATTATATCTTCACTAAACCCACACATAAACATCAACACCTCCTTTACTCTTCTTATCATCCTCTTCAACACCTCTAACATCTCAGCGGTTCATTATCAAGCGCGCGTGATCAATGAACTGTAGTTTTTTATCTTTTCTTCTATGTTGTAATGTTTTTACGTCATCTATCATCTCCTGTTTTGGCTCATTGTGTAATAACTATATATTTGTATTCCCCATTTGTATATATCCCCATAACCTGAAGAAGGCTAGTGTGGCTAGCCGAAATATAGTCACTAAAAATATATATGTGTATTGATCTTTGCCGAGTCCTTGGACTACTTGCTTCATTTAACAACATTGTTTTTGACCATTTAGATCTATGCATTAGATCCAACGTTTTCGGCAGGATACTCGTACACGGCTTTTGCTACTTCCCAAGTCTTCATATTATTTAGCATGCATGCCTAGATATGCTCTCGTCCACTTCTCCCTCTTTCTTATACACCCTGTATAACCGATGATGGCCTAGATATCACACTAAACATTTCTACAAAAGTTTTTGACATCCGATTCGATCTCTGAATTATTCGAAAACTTTTCTTACAGATGTTAAGAAACGTCAAAGGTTATGATGAATACAACACCATTCTTTTACCACCAAGACCGCCAGGTGAGAAGCTTCCAAAAGAGGTCACAGAATCTTATCTAGAACAGCAATCTAAGAAAGAAGAAGAAGAAAAAGCACAAGCTGATGCTGCAGCTAGACTTCAAGCTGAACGTGAAGCTGCAGAAACAGGTGAAGGTACTGCTGCCCCAGATATTGCTACAGTACCCCCTACACCTGGATTAGCAGACAATGGCAGTGAGACTGCAGGTAACACTTTCTCTTTTACTGATTTGGTCAAATCAAATGCCCTTTCTGATCTCTCCTTGCTTATTGGAACTATCCGGCGTCATCCGAACAAAACTCTTGGTTTGCTTGCTAATTTGCTAATTTGCACAAAATACGACTTCAGGTGGTTATAACAGCTTTGTGATCTGCCTTTTGATCAATGCACAACCAATCATTTCCTTAACACAAATGATTAATCATCCATTTGTTACAAAGGTGGGTTTTTCTTCTTACCAGATGGAGTCAGTAGTCTTGGTGTTGGAGAGCTAGAGATCACCCCTGTATCTGCTGCCATTGCTAGATATTTAGGCATCGACCTATCATCTGAAGGAAAAGCTGCACGTAATCGTCGTGGAATAGCTCTGGTGGTTCATGGAGCACCATATTCAGGGAAAACAGCAACATCGGTCGTCTTAGCTAAAAAATATGGGGCGGCATGTTTGACAGTGGATGGAATTATCACTGAAGCTCTATCCACGGGTTCATCAACAGCAGGTAGGTAATGGTAATCAATTTTAAATTATAATAAATTTACATGAACCAGTAATAAATAATAATAATATTAGTTTATTTATATAGCGCTTTTTCCACGAGTTCAAAAGCACTAACTATAAAAACGACCAAGCAAGTCATTGTTCATGTCAGAATTAAGAGTGGCACCATTAGTTTAATATACTAAGTAAAATCGTTTTCACAAAATGTTTGATTGAAGCCCGCCGTGCCAAGGACCTTTGTGCTGCAGCAGCTCGAGCTGCAAAAGATACAGAACAAGCAACAGATTCTCACCAGCCAAGTCAACCCGGCAGCCTAAGTATTGAGGCAGTAGCACAGCTTGGTACTCAGAGTATACCATCTCACAACACCACAGGGTCAGTAACAGGGGCCCAGTCATTCATGGCTCGTGAAGGACGCAAAACGTCTAATGTTGGTGGCCCCAAAGGTTTTGCCGGGAAGAACATTCCTCAGGTTCAGCAAAGTACACCCCCTGAAACACCTCCTAATGCTGTTCCTATTGGTCGTAAACTTAGTGTTAGTGCCAGTGTTTGCGGAGAAGACGGTCTATATAGTTGTGTATTGCCCGAGGATTTGCTGGTGGAGCTACTAGCAGAGAGAATGTTGGTAAGTGCAAAAATTAAACTTACATGTTTATGCATAGCAAAGTCTTGCTACCGCGCACTTTTTCCACTTTCTGGGAGGGATTGTTCCTCCGCATCTGGGATGAATTCGTGAGACGACCTGTTCCCGGAGGAGGCTATTATAGAACACTTTTTCCCGTGATAAAAAAAACGGTCTTTGATTTCTTTTTCTCATAGTTTCTAGCTTTGTGGTTTGGATTTTCCGGTATCTTTGCTGTTTGAGGAACAGAACATGGAATAGAAGTTGTTAAAACTCTTGCTCACTTACGAATGAAGTACTAAACTCTGAAAAAGTATCACTGTTATCTATCACTATCATTCTCGCTCTCTTCAAAGCTTGATACTTGTGATACGCTTACTTCACTTTCCACCATTTTGTTCATCGATCACAAACACAAGCTCATCTAGCTGCAATTTGCTCTGTTGAATTCCCTTGGGGCATTTCTATTGGTTGATGATTACTTCGTGGGAAAAGGCGTTCTGGTAACAGGTCGTCAGACCCAGTATGGTAGATAGAAGCTCCTGCTCATGGATTCCTGCTAATACTGTATCTTTATATCTTTATTTGCAGCTAAGTGATTGTCAGCAAGGCATCGTGATAGATGGTATTGATTCTCTATTTGCTCCAAGTCTGGCCGCTACAGCTACTGCTATTCTACGTGCACTTAACAATCGAAAATACATATATTTTGTAACGCTACTGTTGAATCATTCCCGTCTTAAAGCTGTTGAAGAGAAGAAGAAAGAAGAAGAAGGTGAAATTCATACTAAATTGCTTCGTTAATTTATAAATAATACAATATTTTGTGAATCAGTTCTTCCTGATGTGTATAATATGATGGTTTAATATTTCTAAATTTGAGCCTTGCGTTTCAGAGTTATAGAGGTTTGAAATCTCAATATGCAAATTTGATGTCTACCCAGGTTTTTGCCATGTTCAAGAATACTTATTTTTTTTAATGGGGAAAAAGTTATAAAATCATTTATAAAGACTAGAATTATTCTGTAAGTTTTCAAATGTCAATAATTAACACACATCAGTCTCTAACCCTTACGTATTTATTTTATTTTATTAGGTATATCATATAATTAGGTATATCATATAATTAGGTATACCATATAATTAGGTATATCATATAATTAGGTATATCATATAATTAGGTATATTAGGTATATCATATAATTAGGTATATCATATAATTAGGTATATCATATAATTAGGTATATCATATAATTAGGTATATCATATAATTAGGTATATCATATAATTAGGTATATCATATAATTAGGTATATCATATAATTAGGTATATCATATATCATATAATTTAGGTATATCATATAATTAGGTATATCATATAATTAGGTATCATATAATTAGGTATGTAGGTATCATATAATTAGGTATATCATGTCATATAATTAGGTATATCATATAATTAGGTATATCATATAATTAGGTATATCATATAATTAGGTATATCATATAATTAGGTATATCATATAATTAGGTATGTCATATAATTAGGTATATCATATAATTAGGTATGTCATATAATTAGGTATGTCATATAATTAGGTATGTCATATAATTAGGTATGTCATATAATTAGGTATGTCATATAATTAGGTATGTCATATAATTAGGTATGTCATATAATTAGGTATGTCATATAATTAGGTATGTCATATAATTAGGTATGTCATATAATTAGGTATGTCATATAATTAGGTATGTCATATGTCATATAATTAGGTATGTCATATAATTAGGTATGTCATATAATTAGGTATGTATATATTGTCATATAATTAGGTATGTCATATAATTAGGTATGTCATATAATTAGGTATGTCATATATATGTCATATAGGTATGTCATATAATTAGGTATGTCATATAATTAGGTATGTCATATAATTAGGTATGTCATATAATTAGGTATGTATTAGGTATGTCATATAATTAGGTATGTCATATAATTAGGTATGTCATATAATTAGGTATAGGTCATATAATTAGGTATGTCATATAATTAGGTATATCATATAATTAGGTATGTCATATAATTAGGTATGTCATATAATTAGGTATATCATATAATTAGGTATATCATATAATTAGGTATGTCATATAATTAGGTATGTCATATAATTAGGTATGTCATCATATAATTAGGTATGTCATATAATTAGGTATGTCATATAATTAGGTATGTCATATAATTAGGTATATCATATAATTAGGTATGTCATATAATTAGGTATGTCATATAATTAGGTATGTATATCATATAATTAGGTCATCATATAATTAGTATATCATATATGTCATATAATATCATATAATTAGGTATATAGGTATGTTAGGTATATCATATAATTAGGTATATCATATAATTAGGTATATCATATAATGGTATATATAATTAGGTATGTCATATAATTAGGTATGTAATTAGGTATATCATATAATTAGGTATATCATATAATTAGGTATATCATATAATTAGGTATATCATATAATTAGGTATTAGGTATCATATAATTAGGTATATCATATAATTAGGTATGTCATATAATTAGGTATATCATATAATTAGGTATATCATATAATTAGGTATATCATATAATTAGGTATATCATATAATTAGGTATATCATATAATTAGGTATATCATATAATTAGGTATATCATATAATTAGGTATATATATATAATTAGGTATATCATAGGTATATCATATAATTAGGTATATCATATATATTAGGTATATCATATAATTAGGTATATCATATAATTAGGTATATCATCATATAATTAGGTATATCATATAATTAGGTATATCATATAATTAGGTATATCATATTAGGTATATCATATAATTAGGTATATCATATAATTAGGTATATCATATAATTAGGTATCATATAATTAGGTATATCATATAATTAGGTATCATATCATATAATTAGGTATATCATATAATTAGGTATATCATATAATTAGGTATATCATATAATTAGGTATATCATATAATTAGGTATATCATATAATTAGGTAGGTATATCATATAATTAGGTATATCATATAATTAGGTATATCATATAATTAGGTATATCATATAATTAGGTATATCATATAATTAGGTATATCATATAATTAGGTATCATATAATTAGGTATATCATATAATTAGGTATATATATAATTAGGTATATATATATTATTAGGTATATCATATAATTAGGTATATCATATAATTATATCATATAATTAGTCATATAATTATATAATTAGGTATATCATATAATTAGGTATAGGTCATATAATTAGGTATGTCATATAATTAGGTATAGGTATGTCATATCATATAATTAGGTATGTCATATAATTAGGTATGTCATATAATTAGGTATATCATATAATTAGGTATATCATATAATTAGGTATATCATATAATTAGGTATATCATATAATTAGGTATATCATATAATTAGGTATATCATATAATTAGGTATATCATATAATTAGGTATATCATATAATTAGGTATATCATATAATTAGGTATGTCATATAATTAGGTATGTCATATAATTAGGTATGTCATATAATTAGGTATATCATATAATTAGGTATGTCATATAATTAGGTATGTCATATAATTAGGTATATCATATAATTAGGTATATCACAATTGTATGTTAAACAGTAAACCAAGTTTTTAACATAACATTTTCAACATCAGCCAAGATGGAGAAAGTCAGGGAAGAAGAGGAAAAACGTCGTCTTGAAGATATGTCAGAAGATGAATATGATGCATTGACTGACGAAGAGAAAGCAGAGGTTGACAGAAAACATTTAGAACAGAAGAAGGAAAGATTAAAAAGAGAAGTGGAGAGACAAGAGAGAGAGAAGAAAGAAAAAGAACTGCAAGTAATGCTTGAGGAGAAAAAACTCGAAGAAGAAAAGTAAGTTGTTATAAAACGCAGGAAAAAAAAAGAGAGGTTATTTTCCGGTCGGGAGGTCCGTATAGCCAGGTAAAAACTGTCGTAGGCCGAAGTCCGCCGTTTTCAAGGCCGAGGACACAGTTTTTTCCCAATCCGGACCGACCAAGGCCGGTAAATGACGTATTTATTTTTTCCTTTGTGTAATTTTTCTCTAACTGTCAACCATGACTACTCAAAACGTTAACTGCAAAAACAAAAAAACAAAAAACGAAACAAAGCACACAACAAACAAAATTTCAAATTGTGCTATTGAAGGGCAGTCCGGTATGCTAGGATACCACGGACCGTGGTCAGATATAGAACATTCCGCCCGCTTCAACAACCAATCAGAGCGCGCGATTTCTTAGAATACCGGACCGAGGGGGAAAAAAGGGGATATTCATTCCCACTTTTGGGAAGTGTAAATAACGACTTTACATTCGGCTAGCAACGATTTGTGTATTCTCATTGATTCAATTGTTCATTTGTTTTAGAAATACAAAACGTAAACGTGCAGGTCAGCAGGCTGGGGCTGGAGCGGGAAAGAAAGGTCACGATGCAAAAGATAAGAAACTTGATAAAAGTAATGAAAAACTGACACCAGGTCGAGTGACGGCTGTTACATCACAAGGACAAAACCTAGAAGCACGAGGAGGTGCACCATCGGTGGTGTCTGAACGGTCTGATAGTAGTGATGTCATAGATGATAAAAAACGACCCAGTGTTGTCAAGGGTAGTAAACATCCACGCCAGTCCTCTGCGGCCTTACCTGCTCCACAAATTGAGGAGCCTAAGGCACAATCTGAAGAAGACGAGAGGGAAAAAGAACTCACCAAAAAGTTAGTAGAATTGTTTCTGAGTCGATTTAACTTGGTTGTCTAATGCAAACGTATTTATTCAGGTTTAGTCGCTTTGAGTGTAGTCTCCGTGATATTGACAATATGCTTCAGTTCTGGGATCGTTCAACTGGTACATTAAATCGACCAGATACCCCAAAATCTGACATTCAAGAACCTGATCCCCCACCAATGCCCGGATTTGCTAAGAAAGGAAGAGGAGACAAGAAAGAAAAAGAAAAAGAAAAAAAAAATAAAGAAGTAAGCGTGCATTTTTATAAATATTATTAAAAATATTATGTTTTCTAAATGAAGAGTAACACAAGTGTACGACGTTTCGAAGTCGCCATGGCTTCATTATCAAGTACTTTAATGGTAGTAATTGGTAAATTTATACAAAAAGATTTGAATAAGAACAATATCTATAGTGTTCAGAAGAAGAATACTTTATTTGCACTTTACATAATATTACAAGTTTTTTGTATTGATAAATAAAATTAAGGAGGATAATAAAATGATAGTGTAAATTGTAAATAGGTCAAAGTCAGTGAACGATATTCTTTTTATTGCCGATTACTGAGAATAACTTGACATCACGTAGATATCAGTGTCGCCCCTGTCAGGAGGTAGCGGTGAGCACGACGATGACGAAGATAGTAAAAAAGATGGAATAGGAGTGCCAAACATTATGATAGATGTCTTGGAACCACAACAACAGTTGGCTGATAAAGTGATAGAGAAGAGCTTGCTGCCAACTTATGAAGAGGTAATCAATAGGGGTTGACAACTAACCTTTCATTTGTAGAAACATAGAAACATGGTTTTCCATCGCTCTTATCGACAACGGATGACGCCATAAAATGCTACGCTCGTTGTTCCACTTAAGTTTTGTATATGAACAATCGTGCGCTCGGATTGATTCCTCTACTACAAGGCTATATACTCATGTACGACTCCATTTCGTATTGTTAATTGTAATATGATATTGATATTATATCTAGGTTTTAGACGGTCTTGGTCTTGGCCCTCATGGGCCTCCTATTCCACCTCCAGCAAACTTTGCCGTGGTTCCCTATCCAATTCGTCGTCGCCCTCCCTTGGGTTCTGACCCACCACTGCACTATACCTTTGTTGCTTCTGGTCCAGATGATGCAAACGCCCCTCAAGAGGATAAAGCTAAAGAACCCGAGCAAGAGATAGAAAAAGCTTCTGAAAGGACGCAGGTATCTTGTATTATTCCTTTTACCTGAAATAAACTTTCTTCTAGTATAGTTATGCTGCTTTAGAAGTTATCCGATTAAAGATTAAAGGTTATTATTGTTGGTGCAAGTGGGCACAACCTTACATTTGAACACATCATGACGTGATGGTGCACTCTTAAAGTGCATATGACTCTTTTTTTTTGTTGAAAATCGACAACATATGAAGTGAATAGTGGAATGTTTCAGTATTTTGTGATTTGAGCTTCGCATTTGCGAGTTATTAAGTTTGAAATCGTGATATGCTACGCGAGCAGCGACACTAATCTTGACGGAGTCCCTGTGTACATGCGGATGCGTTTTCCCGGGCACTATATATTCTTGCGAATCTCGATCTTGCGGAGGAACGAAGGGGCGATGATTTTCTGAACATGCTGTACGTAAGATCAGCGCAGTCCCTGCCAACAGCACGTTGTTTCTTCGTCGCGTTCGCGTTGCTCGCAAGATTAGCTTGCTATTTGGCAATTATCATGATTAAGGTTGTTATCAGTTTTGATCGGTGTTTATTCAAGCAAAATAACCAGGTAAATGTTCTTTTTTCACAATTTGTTCATGCCAAACACAACTTTATTCATCAAGGTCACGAACAATTTAGAGTGATTTTTTAGCCCTGCTGATGTGCACAGTCGTGTCCAGTTCGACGATGGAATACATGTACAGTCGATGAGATACTGACACAAGGAGACAGCTTATCAATTAGTCAACTCGCGTCCATGCGCCATTGCGTTATAGACGCACGAGAGAAAATATAAAGAACTCTTAACAAGCGTAAGATGCGACTCTAGCTTGTTAAGAGTTCTTTATATTTTCTCGAGTGCGTCTATAACGCGATGGGCGCATGGACGCGAGTTTACTAATAAGCCACTTCACGCTGTCGGCCGCCATTTTGAATTGGGGCAAACTCGGCAAAATTGATAGAAATCTGGATCACTTTGACTTGCCGTAGCTCCGCTCGATTTCGTTGGATTTTTAAAAACTTACCATTTTAGAAAATATGTGTTCTTTCTTATTGATGTCCTATAATATGATGGGTATTGGAAGGCTACAAATCGAGAAAAAAAGATTTTTGTTTTCAAAATAAAACGTTCGGCACGTGAATATGCAAATTAGCTCGAAATTTTAAGATCCATTCGTGAAAAGAAGATTGACTCGTAAAAGGTAGTTAAAACACCTACATTGGTCTTATTTTCACTCCAACAACTCATATGTATGCCTGCTGATTATCGAAGTTTAAATTTTGAAAATCCAACGAAATCGAGCGGAGTTACGGCAAGTCAAAGTGATCCAGATTTCTATCAATTTTGCCGCGTTTGCCCCAATTCAAAATGGCGGCCGACAGCGTGAACTGGCTTATTGATAATTATAATATGGCATCTATAGAGCGTGCAGCCCATGGGGAAATAGTTCAACACTCCAAAACACTGACGCTGAGCTACAAGAAGTTAATTTACATAATCCTCCTTCTGACTCATTACAAACATTTATTCCGCTCCTTCAATTCCATCTCAATCACACTATTGTGGCAATACCCAGATCTAATGTCATCTCAATCAGTAAAGCATATTGGGAATTCATCAGGGGTCGGGTATACTGGGTAATCTTCTTATTGGGTGGGACGTGGTGTATTGTATTTTAAAGGGGACTTCGTGTCCTATTGTACAACACCTGCCTTATGGGCGAATCTTGAAAATAAATAAATATAAATAAAATAAAATAAAATCACACTATTGTGGCAATACCCAGATCTAATGTCATCTCAATCACACTATTGTGGCAATACCCAGATCTAATGTCAACGAATTAGGCTTTTAAAAGCCTTCTTTTGGCCAACACAATGTCCCTGGCGCCGAAAATGGACGAAGTGCGTTGTCTTATCAATGACACGAATCCTGATCATGAATCCTGAATCCTGATCATGTATTGTGAAGGGCGTTGTCTATTCACCTTCTGGCTGCAAAGTTTTTTAATACACTATCTATCTATCTATCTATCTATCTATCTATCTATCTATCTATCTATCTATCTATCTATCTATCTATCTATCTATCTATCTATCTATCTATCTATCTATCTATCTATCTATCTATCTATCTATCTATCTATCTATCTATCTATCTATCTATCTATCTATCTATCTATCTATCTATCTATCTATCTATCTATCTATCTATCTATCTATCTATCTATCTATCTATCTATCTATCTATCTATCTATCTATCTATCTATCTGTCTATCTGTCTATCTGTCTATCTGTCTATCTGTCTATCTGTCTATCTGTCTATCTGTCTATCTGTCTGTCTGAAGTGTTAATCATGGGCACGCCGTTGTAGTCACGCAGGAAGAATGTCCTTGCGAAATTTTCCATTGAGGTTGACGTGATGATGATTGAATTTTACAGATCGTAATAGACGAAGGATGCGAGCAATAAATATACGACTTTGGCGAACACACGTGGAAACAAAAACCTACTTGAACGCAGTGCATTTAGTGAGCCATCTCTTGAGCAAAATATGAATTTCATTAAGGCGTTCCTTTGACCTCACAGACAAAGTAAAGGCAAGCGTGACCAGCTCGACCCCGAGGCACACAGCGTGACTGTCGAAGGTGAAGATGTTTTTTCCGGCGATTCCTCAGCCCCAAGTTGTGCAATAATTCTCCAAGCTCGATGAAATTTGGAGCGGCCGTAGAGGACAGAGAAACTCCATTGAAGTCGTCCAAATAATTAAACAAGTTCAAGTTTATTACAAGAAATAACAATTAAATTTACAAGTTTAACACCATCCCGCAAATAGCAAAAAAAAAACTACTCTAGGCGGGAGGTGATACATCAAAAACAAATTGAAATGTCACGATCAATGTCATGATAAGAAAGTCTCGAAATGTCATGTCCGGTATCCAAACGATGAATTTGAAGAAAGTCGTGTGTCAATAGACCGAATGCAGTAATGGCGTCCAATTTCAATGGCCATTGTTCTGGACTGACTAGCCTCTCATACAGGTGAAAATGCTTTTGTGTTTCCACATGAACACGAGGCTAGTCAGTCCAGAACAATGGCAATTGAAATTGGACGCCATTATTGCATTCGATCTATTCACTCAGTTTTTTGAAGCCGAGGGCACTCCGTAGATTTTTCGCGATGCTGCTCTTGTCCCGACGTAGTCAATCGATAAAAATCGATATCGATACAAATCGGAAATCGGTAAAAATCGATGAAGAAAAAAAGGGTGATATCAATTTTTATCGACTTTTAACGGTTTGCTGTTTTGGCGTAATAGTGAACGCTATTTATTACAGACGCATAAACCAAACTTTATGGTAACTGCAACTTCTTTTATTCTAAAATCAATATATAGGTGTTCATAAATGTAGCAAAATGAATACGGAAAAAATCGTAGACTGCAAAACAGCCCAAGCTACCGTTTTCGCGAAACTCCGTCGAGAAGAGTTGAAGTTGGATCGAGTCGTTGGCCGGGCCGCTAGAGACGTGGTCAGACGTTGACCGAACAAGTTGAGCCTCTGAATCAATCCAGGAAGACACTGGCAAACATATCTCCTGCAGCTTTGTCTTTGCAAGTGGCACCATTTTTACAAGGGTTGGGAGCAATCGCCTCACTCCTCTCTCGTCTTTTCGTCTTGCCTCATTCCCTTGCGGCCCCGTCAACGACTCGATCGAACTTCAACTCTTCTCGAAGGAGTTTTGCGAAGAAGTAGGGACTGTTTTGCAGTCTAGCAAAATTGATAAACAAATTGCGATTTTGAGGCGACAATACCACAAAATATTGACGGCTAGTTGGGAAAAAATATTTTCTACCAACGCCGGCATATATTCAGTTTTCTGCCGCCGGCATCGGTTTCGCTGGTTTAGCAGATGGAGGATTTGGGGCGTTCCACCAATGCTCGAAGTTCCTTGTTCTCTGTCTTTATGCTTTTAATCTCTATGGAAAGTTGTTTCACTGTTTCGAGAATAGATGTTATCGCCAACGGGATGAGCCGTAGAAGAATCATCTGCCACAGGACATTTGGGAGTCGTAAGGGAATCGTCGGACTCGGGACCACCGCATTGTTTTCCCGGTTTACCGAATTTATGTTCTGATTTGGAGGTACTACACCCAGGACATTTGCCAGTACGATCCATGAAAAGTGAAACTACAATAACTAAGGATCAAGTGAAAAACAGTAAAATATCAAAACCAGTAGTGAAACTGGATATGGGGGTATACCGCAGGCCCGTAGCTGGCATTTTGAAAAGGGAGTTCGTTTCCGTTACCTAAATTAAGTCTGTATGGTGTGCACCGAAGGTCCGCCTACCTAAGGCGGAAAATTTTGAAATCTAGGTCCTCTTAAACAGTATTTCCTGCAATTTCAACTTACTCTCAAGCTAAGTAAGGTAAAACGTACTTTCTTACTTCTTTTTTCGCATAAGTTAGAAACTAAACTGAGTTACCATTTTACTGGTTGCAAATATACACTCGATTGCAGAAACGTTGTAGGATATTTATACAAATATCTAATGAGATGCAAAATGTTAAACATGCTAAAATACAACTGTTTAATCACAAAATAGTATATAAATATACTTAAATTCTGAGCTTTGGGTGCTCATTAATTTGCAATGATCGCTCTAATAATTAAACGTTGAATATAAAAAGAGTTATACAGGACGACTTGTAAGCCCGTGTAAGAACGAGATGTCATCGGCGGGGATCAGTACTCTCGACTACAGAGCCAGAGGCCGTTGCTTCAGGCTGTTTCAAGTCGTCAAGTATTTCATAGCCCACATATGCAGAAGACCGAACTCAAATTTAACGCTTTTTATTAAACGACTGCCTGCTAAATACCGACATCAGGGATCCTTGGATAAAGACAGCTTTAAAACAGAAAAGCCTTCGCAGGACTTCTACAACAGAAGAGCTTTGTTTTCTAATCAAAGATCAAGTCCCCGCTGATCAACAAAAATTATATATATAGCGCAACAATACTGATACTTGGAATTCTAGTTAAGATGACCCGATCCTATTTCGTTGAACGATGGGTCTCATTTTAAATCGATGATTTGAGCAGCAAAACGTTAACCGATTTCGGATATGTTTCATCCTGATAATCAGGTATTCGTAAATTTCATAAAAAGCACAATTTTATTGTAATAAAGACAACATTTGTTGAGTTACAATCGATATTGAAACACTCCATTTTCAGAGAAAATGCTTATATTTTCCAAACTCCACGATGAATTTCTTTTAAATTACCTCAAGCAAGTGTACAAGTGTGAAGGATGACGGGTGCCAAGTTTCAAGAAAATCCGTACCTTAAAAAATGCTGCACAAGCGACTGCTAAATTTTAGTACAAAATACTATACTCGCACACATTGTCAGCGCTTCCGTACAAATTTTAAAATAAAACTGAAGTTGAAACTATCACCTGAAAGCTTCATATCTCTCGCAACTGTAGGGAAAAATTCACGCAAATCGGAAGCATGCAACAAACTTTATCAATGAGCAAAATGCAAGAGGTTTATGTTGTGTATTATATGAAAATCCAAAATATTGTATTCTGCGTATAAAAACATTTCTGTTGATTTTTTCCCCATAATTTTTCAATATGACATAGAGCAATATATTTAAAACCACTTCACCAAGTTTCAGCGTGTTCTTTACATACAGTTTGGAGAACTTTGGCAGCAAACCCAGCCACTTCAAGTCTTCCGTATTCGAAAGATGTGTTTTGAAATTCTTCACGGGTTTCTGCCGCTTGGGAATCACGTACTGCCCATAGTGACATTATCATTGAAAATTTGATTGGAGTATCGTGATTCCCAAGCGGCAGAAACCCGTGATGAATTTCAAAACACATCCAGCGGTCAGTAAACACGAGTTTTTCAAAGCAGTTTCGAATACGGAAGACTTGAAGTGGCTGGGTTTGCTTCCAAAGTTCTCCAAACTTTATGTAAAGAACACGCTGAAACTTGGTGAAGTGTTTTTAAATATATTGCTCTATGTCATATTGAAAAATTATGGAAAAAAAATCGACAGAAATGTTTTTATACGCAGAATACAATATTTTGGATTTTCATATAATACACAACATAAACCTCTTGCATTTTGCTCATTGATAAAGTTTGTTGCATGCTTCCGATTTGCGTGAATTTTTCCCTACAGTTGCGAGTGATATGAAGCTTTCAGGTGATAGTTTCAAATTCAGTTTAAAGTGCTCCTAACCCCCTTTACAATTGTATTAAAAATTGAATGTTCATGAACTGATCAGCTATAGGGTTAAGTGTTTTTTCATTTGAGCTTCGCATTTAGGAGTTATAGTTGTTTGAAATCTCGATATTTTAATTCTATGACGTCACCCCGGGCTTTTTACCTAACTTATTTCATTGTTTTCAGTAGATCTCTTCCCCAATATGGGGGAAAATTTTATATGAAATCATTTATATAGTTTGTAAAAATATTTTACAAGTTCAAAAATGTTAATAATTTGCACAAGGGCGTTTTTGTATAATAAATGAAGCCCGGGGTGACGTCATCTGATTTGCATATCCAGATTTCAAACCTCCATAACTCCTAAATGCAAGTTTCAAACAAAGAAAAAACTTAATCCTATAGCTGATCAGTTCATGTACATTCAATTTTTAATACAATTGTAAAAGGGGTTAGGAGCACTTTAATTTTAAAATTTGTACGGAAGCGCTGACAATGGGTGCGAGTATAGTATTTTGTACTAAAATTTAGCAGTCGCTTGTGCAGCATTTTCCAAGGTACGGATTTACTTGAAACTTGGCACCAGTCATTCATCACACTTGTACACGTGTTTGAGGTAATTTAAAAAAAATCCATCGTGGAATTTGGAAAATATAAGCATTTTCTCTGAAAATGGAGTGTTTCAATATCGATTGTAACTCAACAAATGTTGTCTTTATTACAATAAAAGTGTGCTTTTTATGAAATTTACGAATACCTGATTATCAGGATGAAACATATCCGAAATCGGTTGACGTTTTGCTGCTCAAATCATCGATTTAAAATGAGACCCTCGTTCAACGAAATAGGATCGGCCCACCTTAAAAAGCTTGAAATAGAATTGCATGCTGTGTTCGCTTTTACGCCACGTTTTTCGGAGGCATATCAGAACAACGATCCTGAAAAAACAACATTTTTTCCTCAAGGGGGGTTCGTTTGCACGTGCGCGCTCAAAGAGAAACGCATTATTATTTGCCGCATATACTTCAACTCGCAGCACTTCACTTTCTATTAGAAACGACTAGTTTGGTAACGTCAGAATATTTTATTAATTTTTGCCGTAATTTATTTATATATTTTCAAGCAGTACTCTTTTCTGAAATAGAAAAAAAGTTTCACATGTATATAAGTTGTAGAAAACTTTTTGCCAGATTAAACAATGTCAATAATTTGCACAAGGGCGCTTTTGTATAATAAATTCAAACCAATCTGACATCACCGAATTAGGCCATATCACGATTTCAAACCTTAATAATATTCATGAAAAAATTATCGATTCTTAATGGCCAAGAGCAGTGCAGTTGAAAAGTTGCAAATGACCTGCAGTGCAAATTAATTTTTTTCATGAATATTATTAATTGGTAGTCATACGATTTGTCGTTCAATTTGGAATAATTTACACTCTACGGGCTCGTGCAATTTTGATACTCTTTATAGAGTGCAAACCATATGTCCGTGAAATAGTACTATTACTAAATAGTACTAAATAGTGTTATCTCTATTGTTTTCTATTGTTTCATCAGTGCTATTTAGTACTAATTAGTTAGTATTGTTTCACGGACATATGGTTTGTACTCTATAAACACACAAATGTAAATTATTTCCAAATTGAACTCGAAACCGTACTAATAACTCCCAAATGCGAAGCTCAAATAACAAAATACTGAAACACGGCATCCCACAATTCACTTCATATGTAATCGATTTTCAAAATAAAAAAAATTGTGTCATATGCACTTTAATGAATGGTGTTCATATACAGTCATTCTCAAAAACGTTGTCCAGATGAAAAGACTACAATACTACAATAAAGTCACGTGATTCATTATGTATTCAATTCCCTCGCGTGGAATTTCAATTTGAGATGCAAAAGTACACGCCATTGTGAGAACTGAATGTAATGGCGCTGGTATCAACTCGCGGTTCCACGCGAGGAAATTTAAAACATAATGAATCACGTGACTTTATTGTAGTATTGTAGTCTTTTCATCTGGACAAGCTTTTAGAGAATGACTGTATGTCAGTGTTTGTAATGATAATCAGGCTTTACTATAATGTTCAAGATACCAGGAAGTTTGTCTGAGTTAAAGTCTATACAAATTTATCATCAGTTAGCCAATCACAAGCATATCCCACGATATCAGCACAGTTTCTTGATATCCCACGTTAATATTAAAATTCCGTGCGCTGTACAAAATCTGAGTTCCCAATGGCTCAAATCGATCACGTGGAGTACTGTTATTCGCCGATAACGCACCATCGGACAAAATGTTAATAATGTTAGCGGCATAATTATTATGGCGATTGACTACATTGATTTTGATTAGCTATCATTTTGATAGCTGTCATTCATGCTGCTTTGGGAATGTGAATTCCCTTGTGTCGTTATTAAAGCACTTTATGACTTGATTTACAAATTGCTGTAACAGTCTTTTGGTACTGACAAGATGCATCAATGAAAACATTCAAGATTCCGCTTTAATTTATATCATACTCCTTATAAATTCGCTTTAGCATATCACGAATGGGTTGCCAAGATACACACACAAACAGCGATGATTCAGTAATCTTTGATTCAAAGTTTTATTATGTAATTTGGTCTACCTAGACTTTTCAATTTTGCTAGTAGAAATATTTGACCAAATTCAATAACATTAGGTTGGTAGATAGAGTAGAGTTCATAGAATAACCTCCAAGTTTAACCTAAGCGATTGACCAAATAGAAGGTGAGATAATCTTAAGAAGGCCAAATCCCCAGCCAATAATATCGTAAAATAGCTCATTTTAATAATAATAATAATAACGGTTTTGCTAGCAGAGAATTCCATGTTCTGTCTGTGCTATGCAAAGGTCAATCATCCGAGTAAATGAGACCTTTGCATGACCTGTGTTACAGGCAATCAGTCTTTATCACTGATATAGAACTGATGCGGAATAAAACATCAGTATCTACTATATACGCTTTTAATAAATCCCAACAACGCAATGAGTTTCCGCGCTTGACGTCACATTTACAATTCTAGATCTACAGTGTGTTGCCCTAAATCCGGCCGCTTTTTGCATTAATCGCTGTATCTTACTTTAGAAAAATAGCAGCGGTCTAAAAATCAGTCAAAGGCTAGATTTCTCTTTCACCTACCTTGTCACAAATTGACATTTGTTTCACTTCAACATTGAGCTTGCTATATTCAAAAATATTGATCGAGGTAGATGCCCTATAATCGGCCAGGTTGCCCTAAATTCCGGCCATAAATAAGCAGGAATTGCTCGGTAAGTTTTGACATTATCTTCCATCGTTTTAACTATTTTCTTTCCGCATTGCTATAATAAAGGACTTTAAAGTCATTATACATGAAAAGATTGTAAAGATAAATTGTAAAAAGACCGAGAAAAGACCCTCCTCTACTTCATTGGGAACCGCACCCGCAATGACATCTGGGGTGCTTACCATTTACCCGGAAAAACTGAAATTCCGCTTTGAAAATCAAATTATATGTGTATTTCCGATCGGAAAGTTAGAATTCCGGAAAACTCGGGCTTCTGTTTCAGCATAGTTAATAACTATGGTTTCAGGTAATCCGGCCACTTTTCCCGCTCTGTTTTGTATGTGATTTGTGGCCGGATTTAGGCATACCTACCAAAATATGCACGTAATTTCACCTGACCTGAACTTCCCTTTATTTAAGCCGTTCATGATTGTTTTTTTCTGTGTCCAAAGCTACTGATTAGCGTCGTATTTCTGCCAAATATAATCTGTTTACGTTCCATAACTTACGAGGAAATGTTTGAAGACTTTGCCCGCATGACTTAAGATGCACGGAAACATGAAAATTACTGAAGCGATTGTTTTACCTACTTTCAAAACACATTTGAATTCCTGCCTAAAAAGCGGCCAGGAATCCCACAACAGCAGTTAATAAACCTAAACTCATCAATAATTCATACGATTATCTTGTTTGTCATTTTTTGAAATATTCGAGAAATCACAGCGCTTTAATGTTAAAATGGCCGGATTAGGGTACGGCCGGTATTTAGGGCAACACACTGTATTCAAAATAATTATATTCGAAAGAATAAATCTGACGTCAAGCGCGGAAAATCATGCATTGTGGGATTTATTAAAAAGGTATAGACACTAATGTTTTATTAGTCAGTGTCTGTATCGTGGTATACAGATCCATGCACCTGGTTGGACCTGAATTGCTCATGAATTAGTTTGATAACAGTGTTTAATGCATGGTGTGTTTAGGAACATAGTCGAAAGGGTGGCCGAGGTGCTCGTGATAAAGACGATCGAGAGAGTGGTGGGTCGAAATCCCGTCGTGAACGACAGAACTCTGCTCGTAAGGGGAAATCAGGTCATGCTTCACCACCGCCCAGTGTTACTCCTGCTGCAGAAGACGACAAAGGGTTAGTACATGTACATATTACGATACTATGCCCCTTTCTACATCATCTATTTCATTGATTAAGCTGGATGTCATATGGACAAAGTTGTGTAAAATGGTAATTCGTTGCTATGCAGAGCTTGAATGAGAAGAGATTTCATCGAGCAAGCGCCCAGTGTTTTCCCGCAAGACATACACGATTCACTTCAAAAATTATAAGTTATATATTTTATTGAACGTTATTCTTTTAATTTTAAGTTTGTTCAATGAATAAATATTCGACATATGATAGACTGCAGTAGTTTAAAGTAAAAGAAGTCCGCAAAGAAAGCAAGCGATACTTCCACTTGAAGAGTCGTTCAAATGCAACAACACTCAACAGAGAATATTGAACCGAAGTAAAACAAGCCGACTTGTCACAAAAACTTCAACCTAAGAGTAAAAAACGCCGATAAATCAATAAAAAACAATCAATGATTACCTTACTCAACAGGTTGTTGTTCTAGACTCTGCCTGTCAAAATGAAACATGTCAAACAGTAGATGAAGTACGTCGAAGATCGGTGAAAACACCTTGAAAATACGACTGAAAAACTTTGCCGTATCGAAAGACTTTGCACAAATTAATAATTTGAGCTGCATTAAAATGCTTCAAAACATGAGAAAACCACACAAATGACAAGTAAATATCGATCTTCCTTTCTGGGTAAATGTTTATGTACCTTGAACCAAAAGAAAGTGCAGAAAAAAACATTTTTCTAACACACCTAAATTGTCATGTATTTGTCTTGCGAACAAAAATTATAATGACCACAGGTAGCCCAAGCCACAAAAACGGCATTTTCGAAAAAAACGCCGTTCTTTTCACGTTTTCAAAAAAGTTAACTTTTTTCTTTATGTATCTGCTAAGAAGAGTATTCTCCACAAACTTGAGCATGGATTTTAAAAACAAAGAAAAAATGGAAAAGTTATGGGCAAAAATGTCGTTAAAAATGCAAAGAAACTGCCATAAAAAAATCATTTTTCATTGAAGCGCAAAACGCATGCTCAGTCTTCTGCACCTTGATATACATTTTCAGATTATACTTTTTACGATGTGATGACGTCATAAGGACGTACGTGATGACGTCATTAAGTTTATCAGTCTGAGACTGTTTAGTGTCACCCTCAGAAAATAAAGTCTTTTGATTTGATTTGATTTGATTCATCACATGTCGAACTTCTACCCTCAATTAACACATTCCAAAAGTTTCATGCCTTATGTATTGATTTTAAGAGTTTTATGCGCCTTCAAAGTTTCCCTAGCAACGGGCCAAATAAATATGTTAATCTCCCCTTAAGGGGGGTCGGTATTATCTCGTTGCCAGGTAACACGGTTGCTATGTCGCGAGACCGGAAGTGATATTTTCTTTCCGAACTGACTTACGCAAACATTGTTTTGTTTTGTTTTACTTTTGTTTCATTCAGGAAAATACACGATATAATAATTTTGTAGCAGGTTTTATTAATTATATTCACTAAGTATACTTTTATTAGAAGTGACATTGTTTTTCAGAACTGAAAACTCGCCGAGATTTTCAATATTTTAGACTCAAGTTCAACACAACAACAAATTTTCACTGAAAAGAAAGAGGAAGTTGACACGCTAAAGATAGAAAACAAAGAGCAAAAGAATAAGCGAATAATCCGCGTTGGACATACACTACTCACTAGCCGAGACTTCCAGTGCGACTGAAGTGAATCGTGATGTCAAAACACAAACCGGCGAAATCCTGTGTACGTGTACTGAACCATCATTTCCAAAGTTTTGCGTTGGAGAAACATGTTCGACATCAATTCAGGAGTCTCCAGTACTTCAGTGTCTGGGCAGAAGCAGCTTAAACTACGCAATTCAAGGAATATTTGAGCCGCTTTTGCAAGATATAAAGACATGTACAGCGACTTGCCACTTTTGTCGAGTTTCAGTCTGCTTGTTACAATGCATTCTGGGTAATTTTAAAGATGGCGGAGGAGCTAAGTGACCTGGCTGCTTGCATTTCAACAAATTACTTCCGGTCTGCAAAATCAAGTTTTTCTCGTCGGAAAAAAAGTTTATATGCGGTTTTTCGATATTTTAATAAATAAACGTGAATTATCTAAAACTTAGCGCATGGGATTTATTATATTTTAAACTAAGAAAGTTACAAGCAAATACGTGTTTTTTTACTATTATTATTATTATTATTATTATTTGTAAACACGAATTTTAGCGTCATTTTCTTATTTTTCCGAAATTCAAAAAACGCATGCGTGAATGTTTTGGAAACGTTCTTAAAAACATACTGATAACAATAATTTTTGAAAAAAAATCGAAACGCCATTGAAAAACGTGTTTTTCTGCTTTGGGTCACGTGACAATGGGCGTGGCCCGGTGACGTCATCATTACATTCCCACTTACACTGAATGACTATGTTCCAAATTTCACGGCTGTAAACCAAATATTAATTGACTTATGGCAATTTCACTTTCCCTAGCAACGAGCATCAAAATATAGTACCGACCCCCCTTAAAGGGGAACTGAAGACAAAATTTATTTTCTCAAGAAAGTTAGATATGACTTATATTAGCATTACTTCAGTGAATATTAATTTTCGCAAATCTTTCTTAGATATCATCATTTACGTTCAATATGGAATATCGTCCGCCATTTTGCCGTTTTATACCGTCGGCTCAAATATTTTTGTTTGTGACGTCGTTTATGGGAAATAGTAAAATCCGCTCACAACATTCTCTCCGGTACAAGAAAATACAATACAATTACTCTACATTGTAATTGCACTTTTCCTTGGGATAGGTGACGTCTATTATGGGGAATAATTATGAAGTGAGCCACGCTCAATTCAGCGATAATCCATGTCTTTTTACAATTAAAACTCAAGTTTCTTGTCCATAAAAATAAAAACAATTGGCGCAGGTGCAAAAACCTGTCATTTCGGTCCTGTCAAAGGGACCATAATTGGTCCAGACCGGCAAACTCGAGCTTTAGACGGTACCAAAGCAAATAAAAGGTATTTACAAAAAAGAAGTCCCGTTTCAAAACATGGGTACCAAACCCTTTTCCGTCACCCGCAAAGAATAAAGAAGATCTATTTGTTTAACACCAAGTTGGTCGGACCGTTCTAAGGGGGACTTCCATTTAAAGCTGCACGGATTAGCGGGAAGGCTAAACAAGGATGTGAGGTCATGAAGAATCGAACCGGGCACCTCTCGCTTAGAAGGCCGCGCACTAACGAACCATTTTACGATAAGCAATTATGCTCTTGTTTAGGTAGGGTTCTATAAAGCCTGTTACTTGTTTACCAAGTACTTGTTCGAAATTTTACCCACAGCACTAAGAAATGTTACTGGTCTATAGTTCTTTACGTCTCTTTGGTTGTCTTTCTTATAGACTGGCAACTAGTCCTCTATTCCGCGGGCCAAAAACTCCTCTCGATACACCCATAAAATAGTCTAGTTAATGTTGGCGCCAAAACTTCACTTGTCAATTGAAGAAGCTCCCTTGGGTTGTGTTTTATTTCGTCCGTCATTAACCTCCAATATTCCTTTATTGATCTTTTTCTGAGCTTTGTAGCAATGATTTGTTTTACAGATTGTTCATGTTTAAATGCATAATAAACAGGCCATATTCTCCGATATTTCCGAGGCAAAGCATCGCAGCAAACTTTATGTATTTGCGAAGCAAACACAAACACATGAAGCAAACACGACTGACCCAAACTAAAGGCACGTAATAATAATATTTAATATTTATAAAGCGCAACTTTTATATGATCAAATGTGCATTATTCATACCTAAAATATAAAAACGAAATTAGAAATAATATACTATAGATAAAATATGACATAGTACAATAATGATTTATTTATACATAGACAGGCAAAAACATATGACAAAATGTATATAGACCGACGTTTCGGAGTCATCATGACGCCATTATCAAGGTGAAGTGACGAGAAATTCAATGAATAATAGTCTTAAAACGTTAGCAAATTAACATAAGAAGGTTATGACTGTTATGTAAACAGTTTGGCACGTATAGAGTCTGATTGGATGTTGAGACTTGGTGTTAATTGTTTTATCAAAAGCATTTCGTGTATCAAACAATCAAATTTGTTTTTGCACTTCTTAAGTACACGGAAGTGCTTATGAATGTCTCCTGGGGCCATGTCATGCTTGGCGCGATAATGTTTGTAGATGGAAGAAGCTTGTTGCTTGTGTCCAGTCACACGTTCATGCAAATGCCCGCGTGTGTAGCCTACATATCCTGCATCGCACAGGTTACATTGAAAAGAATACACCACACATTGTTGGTCAACGATCTGTGGCTTTGGTTCTTGTACTTGGAGTTCTTGTTCTATCTTGTGGCTAACGAACACGGGGAAGACAGTGGTATGTGTCTTTAGGCTGAGATCCTTAAGTTGTTTCTTGACAATATCTGCTGACAATTGATCTTTAAATGGTAATACCACACGAACAATGTTAGGTTTTTCTCCAGAATGTGTTGACAGCTGTTGGTCGGATGTCTTTGAATGATTGAACTGTTTTATGGAAGAGTTAATCAGATGTTGAGGATATTTGACCGACTATTTGACCGACTATCTTCTTGCTGGTCTTACTTCTCTGATGAGTGCGATCGCTTAAAGTCAACATTTTCAAGACTCAAATATCCTGTGACTGGATTTGATTGTTTGATACACGAAATGCTTTTGATAAAACAATTAAGACCAAGTCTCAACATCCAATCAGACTCTATACGTGCCAAACTGTTTACATAACAGTCATAACCTTCTTATGTTAATTTGCTAACGTTTTAAGACTATTATTCATTGAATTTCTTGTCACTTCACCTTGATAATGGCGTCATGATGACTCCGAAACGTCGGTCTATATACATTTTGTCATATGTTTTTGCCTGTCTATGTATAGTACAATAATATCAAAAATGCTAACCTAGATAAAGAAATATATGAGATAAAATTCGAATATGATATAATATAAAAAGTCCTAACCTAATGAAATATACTAATACTAGAAAAGAAATTCATGTATAGAAAGCTAACTTATGCCGTGTTTATACTTGAGCGCTCTACCAAGGTACAAATCAGAAAATTTGCAGCGGACAGAAGCGGACAGTTGACCGGCAATCCTTACATTTCTTTGTAAATTCTATCATTTTTGAATGGCCGTAAGTCGTTCAATATTGGCCCGATTAATACCAAATTTTGGGTTTTTCCTTAACTCGATGTGCTCTTTCTGGCTATGTGGATCTTGTGTTGATTATCACAATATGTTGGAATTCGTACCCAGTCTCTCTCGATATGAAACCCGGCAATGGAGCCGCTGGATAAACTTCCTAGCCAATAAAAGGATAGAGTTAGTATAATGACCAAACCGGCTTACGACCGTTGAAATACGAGGATAAATTGTAAAACGACTGAGACGAAAGAGCAGGCTTTCAGCATAGGTATCATCTCCTTGGCGAGGAGCAGGAGAGCGAGAACCTGCCACGACGCAGGTTTGCGATGATCGAAGTGAAATATGCTAATAGGGTGTTCTCATATATACACCGTGAGCACTAGTGAGACCGCTGAGAATAATAACAATACAATACTGTAATAATTACTTTTGAACTGAATTTCATTTTCGTTTGTAGTGATGGATTCGTTGGGCAGATGGCACCACAACTTGCTACATATCGGTGGATAATCCAAGCCAAACAATCAGTAACTCTTCGCATAAGATTCCGGTCAGAAGAACTTGGCCAATTCGACCAAACTCTTAATTTTGAAATCGCTGGCACGAGAAGGCGGTACCAGCTTTTTTGTCGAGGTGTCTGTGCCTTTCCAGCAATAAGTCGGGAACCACGTGTTGTCTTTCCTCATCGTAAAAAGTACCGCAAACCAGAGGAGGTTGTACATAAGAAGTACATACTAAGCAGTGAGACGTTTGAGTTTGGTCCCCTGTTATGTGGTAAGACGAGAGATAGGTACAAAGAGGAGAGATATCCTGAGAACGTCGAGAAATTAGCAATACTCAATACCTCACCTCTGGAGTCAGAAATCAGCTTTTGCTTTCAACAAGACAGTACGGCAGTGACATTCTTGCTGGATCCACCGATGATGAACTTGAAACCAGGCCAAAGTCAGGTATGGACAATATAATTACTACGACACATTTATTAACAAGGAATTTGATTGGCGATACTATCGCATTATTTTGTCTAGGATCTATCAATATGGGCGTATCCCAAGACACCAGGTTTTTTTGAAGACGCCCTAGTGTGTTGCATACGAGAGAATCCAGAGCCTGTAGTATTCAAGGTATCGTGTCATGGTGTGAGACCCGAATTGGAGCTTGACAGGAAACAGCTTCAGTTTGATCGTGTCCTATTACATAGGTAATGTGCAAAATATCTCAGTACAGTTTCATAAAATTTGTTAGACTTGCCACAAGTCCATCCCTACCTATATTTTTTTATGAGAAAAAATAAATCATTCTTTCAGCGCACGCATCAGATACCGTATGGCTCAATGTACTATTTGTCCATGGCTTTTCAAGTTTTTTCAATTGAATTTGCTTTTGTATATTGCGGTTCAGTTCACCTACGCTCTGTTTAGCTCAAATACAACAATTATCAATGAGGGTTCTTCATGTAATTTCAAAACTCATAGGACAAAAAAATGATTATCATAGCTGGAAAGAGCTCGTTGAAATGAGTAAAAATGTGAAGTTTGGCAAAGATCGATTCACAAATTGCGAAGATATGAATTTTCAAAAATCGACATTTTGTATGGAAACCTTTGTTGGAGGCAAGAGTTGCCTACCAGCGTAAATTTCCAAAGGTTTTCATATAAAATTTCGATTTTTGAAAATTCATATCTTCACAATTTGTGGAGCGACCATTTCCAAACTTCACATTTTTACTAATTTCAACGAGCTCTTTCCAACTATGATAATCATTTTTTGGCCTATGAGTTTTGAAATTACATGATAAACCCTCATTGCTATCTTCCATAAAGTTACACATTTTTACCATTGTCCTGCGCGGTTATTTTAGAAGGTGAAGAGCGAAAAGCCGACCAGAATTCCAGTCGATGCCCGGTAATCGCGCGGTCAAAATATACATTGCAGGAAACCCAGTGCGCGTGTGAATGACAACTATATGGGACATAAATATATCGCGCTTGAACACGAAATACATTATAGGGAAACGAAAAAAATACAGTAGGGATTTATTTATTCCTTAGTTGGTAAGACTTTGTTTGTCTTTCACCACAGGAAAGATACTCGCACAATCTTCCTACGAAACAGTACTTTATTACCTGTGGCTTGGCGTATCAATGGCTTAGATAATCTTGGAGATGATTTTTCTCTTACCACAGAACATGGTATTATCGAAGCAAAATCAGAGTATGCATTACAGATGCACTTTCGAGCTGTGCGGCCGACCAATGTCAAGAAAATTATCCGTTTGGAGGTATCTGACGTTGAGCAAATTATGGGTCTTGTCCAAGCTGAGAATATACAAGTACATGCAGAGGCCTACGACGTAGCATTGGATATGAGCTTTCCTAAAGGTCATTCTAAACATATGTTTTCGACAAAACTCCATCTTCGTCTGCGTGTGCACGTGAATAGCTTTTTTTAATCAGTTTTATATATTATGCATGCACGGCATCAGCCTCGTTGCTGAATGGGCTACCCTGCTTTTCTTTACGTGCATAATATCTGCCATGATGATCACTCACATAATCAAAATACTTTTATTAGAAAAAATTAAAATCATGATTTTAGTTTACTTTGTTTTTCTTCAACTGATAGGTACTGATGGAGGACTAGATTTTGGCATTCTTAAAGTTATGGACGAAACCAAACAAGCATGTTCGCTCAAAAATAAGGGGAGATTTGAAATCAATTTCAACTTTGTTTTTGAACCAACTGATTCCTGCCCTTCGAATGTCCAGGATCTTTTCACAGTCATTCCTAACAGAGGACCATTATTACCAACTGATCGCCCAACGCAGGTACAAGTCATATTCAGATCAAAGAAAGAAGTGACAATCAAAGACCAACCCATCTTAAAGTGCCAGGTATACCCAATCGCAGTTTCAATTTCACTAAATATTCTACTTCTCAAAATTTAGTTAGATATTTGTTGTTGTATATATTTCTAATGGATAACGATCGTAGAGAGTTGGTAACGGAGAGGGAAATGATTTCCTACATGGACGAGAGGTCCCGGAATGAGTTATGTAAATTACTTTACTTGTAAAGAGCATTGAGATATGTATATGGAATGCGCTTTTCAAGAATTAATTTATTATTATTATATACGTTGTGAAGTATCACAGTGAGGCCATTGTGGTGTTAAAGTTGCATTTATTAGATGTAATAAAGTGCACAGTGTACTGTTTTGTTAGGACCCGAGGAAATATTAGCAATGTCATTTTCTGTAATGTGCATCAGAACTTTAGAATTTTGTGTCCTATACAATCTCGTCCCCGGAGCCTGCGTTACTTTCGGCCAGCGGCGAAGAACGTTCTTCGCCGCTGGCCGAAAGTAACGCAGGCTCTAGGGACGAGATTGTGTCCTATATCAATAAAGTTACCATTATTATCATTACCACGGTATTATTATTATTATTATTATTATTATTATTATTATTTTGACACCACTTTTAAATTTTACTTTTACTAGTTTTACTTTTAAATGTTTTAAATTTTAAATATTTCATTATTCATTATGTCTTACGCTGATGAATACGGTGGCCCATAAGGGACATAAATAAGTTTTTCGAAAACGATGAGTAAACGATGAGTAGTTTTTTCGAAAACGATGAGGTTTTTTTATTATGATCAAGTATGCATAGAATTCACTGCTTGGTGCCGTGTTTGCCACAGGGCGCACCGGCATCATGCTCAGTCGACAGTGCACAAACATGGCCGATAATAATAATACTTTATTCGAAATACTTAGTCTACACTGAGCATTTCGAAATGGTAGATCCTGAGGTTAGCCCTAGTGTAGGATCCACCAGTAGGTTAAGCCACACACACCGGGAAGTGCCCTACTCTGCCGATGGACTTCTTGTTAGGAACAATAGTTTCGAGTGATTCAGTGTTACTCCAAGTACCACAAAACCCTTCTAGCTCGTATTATCGTTATGCATTTTTTTTGCGAGATTTGGTTTCTTAAGGTGGTTCCCGCATAATGAATGACCGGTTTGCCGTATTTTTTAACTCGCTCGCTCCGCGTCAATATTGCTTGGATTTTATTGTGCTTAACACAAATACTAATTCGACTATTCTGCCTTTCGGCGGTGTATTCAAAATTATCATTGTAAGCCGCGTTTGTGAATCCAGCTGATATTCAAACGACACTATTTTCACTAAAACTGCTGCCAAGCGTTATTCCCTCGTACGATTTTTTTTTTAACTTCGTGAACGGCCTTTTAGGTCCCTAGTTATGTTCTGACGAGGTAGGAAAAAAATTGTTCGAACCGAAATCACGTAACAACCGACAGGTCCAAATTTTGACAACAAAAACATGAATTGGTGATTTCGACTCGATCAATTTCCTTCTTACTTCGTCAGAACATTACTAGGGACCTAAAAGGCCGTTCACGAAGTTAAAAAAAAATCGTACGAAGGAATAACGCTTGGCAGCAGTTTTAGTGAAAATATTGTCGTTTCAATATCAGCTGGCATTCACAAACGCGGCTTACAATGATAATTTTGAATACACTGTCCAAAAGCAGAATAGTTGAATTAGTATTTGTGTTAAAGGGGCACTGTCACGACGCGCGCATGCGTCAATTTTAATGATATGCTGAGATTTTTAATGATATGCAGAGGTCAACGAACTCGTTTGTTTACGAAGAGAAATGCGCTAGTAAATTTTAATGTTGTGTTTTGAAAGTGTTTTACCGTCAAGCTTTCGCAGAGTGCTTCCAAGTTATTCAGAATATACAATCTTTACAGCGTGTGACCTAAATATTTCATGAAATAAGTACTTATTATAGCGACTTCTGGTAAGGGAACGGCGATAAATAGCAGACAATCCGAGGTGACAACTCAGGTCTCAGATAAAGTTATTCACATTTCACATCGCTAAAAATCAAGTCCGTATTACTTCTTTGCTTCAAAAAAGACTAACGAAGATGTACATGTCACTACTGTATAAGGTACTCGTGTTTAGTACAAACGAGTGCAAAAAGAACTGCACAATATAATTCCCGTGTGAAAAGTATAAATAAAAAGCGTATAAAATTGGACTTCAAACCCAAAATAACTACCTACAAATACGAAACAACAATCAATCTAAGTACTGAATAAGTATCATCTTCTAGAGTGCAAGGATTACAATGATATAATTCGATATATTAACACGCTGAATTTGAATTTTCCTCGGGTCTCTTGAAAGCGTTGATCAACGATTTCAAGATTGAAGCCAAGATTCGCGCATGCGTGTGTCGTGACAGTGCCCCTTTAAGCACAATAAAATCCAAGCAATATTGACGCGGAGCGAGCGAGTTAAAAAATACGGCAAACCGGTCATTCATTATGCGGGAACCACCTTAAGCTTTCCAGCTTTCGTTTGATGTAAATTTTGTCTATTTTCCCTTTTTTCTCGAGGAAGCAATGTGGACTTTGTCTTGGATTAACTTGAATCAGTATTTTGGCGACAAATTTAATTTCTAGCCATTTATGAAACCTCGTTATTATTTCAGTAGTGTTATCCTGTAGTGTATGCAGTGAACTCCTGATTGAAATCAATCATGATGTTAAAACTGAAAAAAAACAAAGCATTACGTTTATAAAGTCCTTTATTACCTTTTATAGTGATCTTTCTTTGATTTTGACAATGGCTAAAAACACATCACTCAATCGTCAATCTTATATCGATCGTTTTCCGCTGCCTTCTGCAGAGTCATCCAAAGAAAAGCTTCTTGAAATGCTAAAACATCGTCCATGTGTATGTACGTTTGGCTTTTGGTGCTTTTGGGACTTGTTTATGGTTCATTTTTTGTCTTTTAGCAGCTGAAAATATCCTTTGGTTTCGTCCGCCATTTTGTTTGAACCATGAGGCAGAAGGATGGTTACCATGGAAACTGTAATTTTCACATGTGGTATTTCAAATTAGGCTGAAATACCACTGCTCTCAACCAATCAAATCGCTGAAATGTTTCAGATAGTGGTATAATAGTAATAATAACGCTATATTTTATTATGTTGCTATTTTGATCATCAGAGTTCGACAAATAGGCTTATTATATAGTCAAATGTTAATTTAATTCTGGCTTTTCACTGCACACTGGCTATTCACAAAATTCGTATTTTGTTTGATATTGACCGGCACAGGAAGCCCAAGCTGGGATTTTGTGGATTATATATATATATTTTTTCTATAAATACTGTAATAACAGTCTTGAAACTCTCCTGGTGTCTTGTGGTATTTATTTACTATACAGTAAAAACCCGCATATAAGAAACTGCAGATTAAGAACCTCCAGGCTGAAATTTAGCCAATTAAACATCCAATATATAAGAACCAGTTCAGCCTGACAAATGAAGCAGGTTCTTATGTGAAAAATGACTAAAGCTCAGATCACACAGGTACAGTCGGTGCTGAATATGCAGAAATATTATATTTACTATACAGTTGGGTTGTTAATGTTTAGTGTGAATATTAGACCTTTCAGGGTCAATAGTTCACTAATTAAAACAAATTGTAAGGAAATACACCATATCAGGAACAATGTGTTTTTTTTTGCCCTGTAAATAAGAACCTGTTAAGAACCTATTCAGCCTGATTTCTCACTAGACACCCAATATATAAGAACCATTTCAGCCTGACTTGGAAAAACAGGGGTTCTTTTATGCGGGTTTTTACTGTACCTGTACAAAGTTTCGTCGAATTTGAAAACAATTTAGATGTCTTCCCCGACCTTTCCATGAAAATATTTTTGTTGTTATCATAAAAAACTGTAATTTTATCTCTTCTGGCGAATTTTTCCAACAATCTCAATAATGTATACTGAAAGCATATGGTACATAGTTGTATGAAATGGTAAAATATTTGTGGAGATTTGGGCTGGATTTCAAGCAATATGCAAAAAATGTATATTTTTCAGTAATGAAATTTATGCAAACTTTACACTTCAATAAAATGTTTACACTTTGACCGATCTCAGCATAATATCTAAAAATATGATCTCGGATGGGAACATTACAAGAACATTGGAACACTGACAGAAGAGGCCCCACCATTAAACGAATACCATAATGAATGTGTTGAAGATTAATTCACGTTCTAGAAATTATGACGAAGAAATTGTCGAAAATCTTCGACCGAGCGAATTTTCCCAGAGAAGTTACTGGAATTTTTCAAAACAGGAAACATGACTTTAATGAATTATCTAGTGGAAATTTTGGAGATTTCGGCTCAATAGACCTCCCTTAGTTTGTATGCAAATTGCCCATTTCAGATCATGTGATGTAAACATTGATATTCTCTGGAGAATTAGTCCTTTCAATATAAACGAATACATTTCAGAAATATAAAGGAACAATTCTCCAGAGAATATCAGTGTTTACATCACATGATCTGAAATGGGTAATTTGCATACAAGCTAAAGAGGTCTATTTCGAGATAACTAGCTTTGAAGATTGGGATAATTGAGTATTCCAGACATCATACCCAAGTTTATTTGAAGTTGATTTGGTGTTGATGAAGGCTAAAATATAATAATATACATTCCATATGTATAAGAATTGACTAAATGTATTTACTTTTCCTTTAAATCTTCTTTGCGACTGAGATTGCAACGTCGACAAACTGTTTACTCCATGTCAGCTGGCCGCCATGTTGTCCAAAATAGAGTATTTAGCACAGCAAAAGAACAGGAATTTGATATCAAATAAACGCCACAAACCACAAACGGAGATAGGGTTTTCGGCTTCGAGTTACGAACTTCGAGTTACGCGATTTTCGAGTTACGCGCTCGGACACACCCACATTTTTTAGCCAACGCCCACTTTGACATTTACGCGTAAATCGATGACAAACATCGGTGAAAACAAAATAGAGTTACGTAACTCGAAGTCAACGAAGTGAAACTTTATTTTCGAGTTACACGTTAACTCCGTAACTCGATCCTTTTTCGAGTTACGTACATAAATATGTAAATAAATTTGCAACTTTATTATATATACTTGAAATACCATTATCCATATTTTAAAATCATGCAAGAGTTTCTTCTTGCTCCATGCTTAGTTATTTGCAAGATATTACATGTCATTCCATAATATCACTTTAATTGTCTCAACCAACCTAGATACAACTTACTGTAGAAATTGTCAGTTATTTTCCTATATATCTTGCGGAAAACGATTGTGACCCCTTGAGGTTGTATCTCCGCCTCTTGTGGACCGAGCTGAGAGGATTGTGACCTTTATAGTGTATGTATGTATGTATGTATCCCACACAAATGGTTGTTGTTGTTTATATTATTACATCACTCCTTCCTTCGGGAGTTGGAATCATTTGCATCATTACAAAATATATTTACAGCTTTGATACTAAAAAAATAAATGGTGCTAGAGTGCCTGAAATAGTTGGGAAGCTAATCAGAGTCAGGTGCCCTAGTTCACAGAGAGTTACATTAAATCAATAATAATAATAATAATAATAATAATAATAATATTAATAACAACAATAATAATAATAATATTACAATATTTTCAGGGAAACACAACACTTTTGAGTTTTGAAAAATCAGACAAAAGTTCGATCATCATCAGTGATGAGAATATTTCTCTAAAATTTTTAGTAGGTTTTCTACTTTTAAGGCCATTTGGAAAATTATAATAATAAAGTTGCATATTTATTTACATATTTGTGTACGTATTAAACTCGAAAACGCTTTTGTCGAGTTTTAGGATCGAGTTACGGAGTTAACGCGTAACTCGAAAATAAAGTTTCGCTTCGTTGACTTCGAGTTACGTAACTCGATTTAGACTTCACCGATGTTTGTCATCGAGTTACGCGTAAATGTCATTTGGCTAAAAAATGTGGGTGTGTCCAGGGGGGGTTGGACACAGCGCGCGAAGCATCATGGGTCAAAATCAAAAATGTCCGTCATTTGCACTTGGCCTTCGTCGCGTACGCACCAAAGTGGAAGGTAAACATGTCTCTCTAGTAAACGAAAAAAATTAAATTTTGAATGTGTCAGTTCCATTTCTGATATTTCAATTTATTAAATGGTTTCCCAGGTTCACTGTCGTACTGTCATAAAACCTAATCATCTAGAAATGTAAATGTTTTCTTGGAATTTCGCCAAAAAGACATGATTTCTGTACACGTGATCCGACGAAAAATGTTAGCTTGGCGAAGTTTTCAAATATTTACCCGGAGTTTTGCAATAGTTTAGCAGTATTCAGTGTATTCTTTAATGTTAAAGGTTAGTGAAAGTTCTATTTTACAAGAAGTAGTAGGATTTTTACATCGCTAACAAGTAGGAAAACTCGTGTAATTTTGCCCGAAAGCAAAGAGATGTAAACAATGTTCACACGAAAATGAGAAAAATGCCGTCGTTTTATAGAGGAAAAAACAATTAACGTTCTCAAATCAAACTGAGACGACATTCCAGAAAAGTATCTACGTTCATACGAAACTATTTATTCACTACAGATTAATGAAAAATAACTTTATTTTTGCGAGACCAGTCAGTCGTAAAAAAGACGTTAGATTACTTATTGAGTCTCAGCTTACACTGTAAGTACGAATGCTGGTCAAAAACAATTTGACTGTGTTTATCAGAGTATATGCCCAGAAGAAAATTTATTAACTATAACAGCATTGTTTAGTTCATTTAGAATTTGTGATAGTGTAACTTGAAAATAAATAAATAAGCAAAGTTTAATAAATAAATGAACAAATGAATTAAGTGAATCAATAAATCAATCAACTAAAAGGAAGAGATCAAGAATTACAAGTGATAAAAAATAAGAGTATAAATAATATAATGAAGTCCTTGTATCCCAATTCATCAATAAAATCAACAACAGGTTGTCATTTATTACATGTTCCAAATTACAACAATTTATTGGTCTGCGTCAACCTCAAGGGACCTCATGACTTTTCATAATTTTAGTGTGTTTTTTCTGCTGATTTCACTTTCTTACTAACCAGAGATTGACAGTGTTTTGGTCTGCAAGCTATGGTGTCTCATATGAGGAGTTTGCAGCTTTTCATGTGGGTATGGTCATACACACCGCTACATTTTGCCATTCACAAGGTACTTTTGTATCACGCAGTCCATTAATATTTAAGGAATGGTCGGACAATGCTTAGTGTGCGTCCATCGAGTTATGAAGCACGCAGGAATTTGGGAGAGCATGAGAGAAGCATAAGAGTTGCTCGAGGCGTAGCGAGCGCGCGCTATGGCGATGACGTGAGCGTGTCTGTAGCCGTAGTGTATGTCCGTGAGCTTACAGACACATGCTAACCAACCAATCAGAGTGTGCGTTATATCATACCTATGTTATAAACAGTATGATGATGAAAAAGATCAATTCAAAACAAAATACAACTAATAATTGTACTAAAATTCAACTAATATAATGTACTAATGAGAATTTGCAGGTTAACTACATGTAGCTAGTTTGGACTAAATGAGTGTACATAAATTAAAACAAGAGTATAAAATGAAAATTGAATACTATGTAATATTATAAACACCACAATATGGATAAATAGCTATTTATTAAGTTATAAATTAAATGTCTGTAAAAATGAGAATAATAGTGAGCAGCATAGGTGCATTTTGTTCAGTGACAAATCTATACATCAGTCATGTCATGTCCTTTTTAATGGTCTTGGCTGTCTTTCAGTGAACTGGCATGCACAGCCTAAGAACAGGAATGTATAGTATTTATCCAGCTACTGTATATACCTAAAGGGAAAAATGATAAACAATCAAATTATGATAAACTGACAATAACAATCACAATACAATAACAATGGGCCAACTATAATAATTTACTCATCTATAATTTACTATAATAAAATTATATTATAAAGCTTGATAATGAAAATAATAATGAAATCCCCTATCAATTGTGACAGTGACAGTGACAATCAAAAGATTGGTATTTTTCCAACTACATTCATTCCTATTTATATTTCAGTTTTTTTTACTCCATTGTTGGAGATTTCTACAATTTCTACATGCACCTAAATAATTGTATTATCTTCAGACATGAATGTAAAATGGAATTATTACAGTACAGTATGTGGTTCTAATTGTGAACAGTTTTAATTGTGAACACTGTTCAGTTAATGTGTACCCTGGTTAACAGAAGCTATCATTTTTTCTCTCTCGAGCTGTAGGCACTCTCGTAGAGTTTAGAGAGAGAGATAAAATAATAGTCTCTGGTAACCAGGGTACACATTAACTGAACAGTGTTCACAATTAGAACTGTTCACAATTAGAACCACATACTGTAGCCTGCGTAGCTTGGCGGTTTTTAGGAGGGGGAGTGGGAGGGGGAAGGGACAAAACCGCCAAGCTACGCAGGCTATTATTACAGAGAAACTCAAGTAACTCTATTGACTATACAGGACATAATTATTGAAATTTTGGGTTTGTATTGATGTTTGAATACATTGTAATCAGTACAAAAGAAATCAGACTCTATTGTGTATGGGACAAATTCGAAAATATTTGTGATTTATATTGATGTTTGAAAGCTCCAACAGTTGGAGCCTTCTTTATTTCATTGTAAAGTAAGTTCCAGTCACTAGTGGCCATAGATTTGAAGGATTACTGTTGAATATGGATTGTTATGAAAACAATACAAAAACAACATAAATTAACTTCTCATATCTCAAAAAGTAGAGGGGAGCCATGGGGAGCCATCACATCAATGCAAAGCAAATTTATCATTTTATCTGTAGTGTTAACATCAAGATTTTCGATCTTTCTGGACAGTTAAAAAGTTAAAAATAACTACACCAGGTCAGAAATGTGAAATGCAAAGAGACAGAACTGAAAGAAGATTTTGATCGACACGTTCAGACACAAAACAGCAACAAAAACAACATATCACTTGCAAAGCAACACAAACTCTGTACTGCTAAGATATTAGGAGCTTAGCGGTTATAAAACGTACAAAATAAAGCTATTTCGTACTCACCTTCGTCCGCCATCTTTGCTTTTACCTCTTCCCGCCAAATGTGAAATCGCGTAATGTGATTGGTCAAATAAAACAACCATGATCCTTTTCGGACCGTGTCCAACCCCCCCTGGGTGTGTCCGAGCGCGTAACTCGAAAATCGCGTAACTCGAAGTTCGTAACTCGAAGTTCGTAACTCGAAGTTCGTAACTCGAAGAAAACCCTCCCTCCCACACCACTTGAAGATGGTAGCAAAAAAACAAGTTAACTGTGATGGAACTATTGACTTTCTACATCTATGTCAAAACTTCAATCTCACACCAACTCAGTCGACCAAACTAAGTCGAGCAAGTGGTCTAAATCATCGAGACAATTCACTAAAAATGTCATCAAAGAAGAACTTCAGTCCAAATTGAAACAGAATAAGTCCTTGAAGAATGAAATGGTCAAGATCTACGATGAAATTCGTCAGAACTGTTCATACCTTCGATACTTATGGATTCTTAGAGTTATGACCAATCTACGTAGAAAACAGTACGAGAATGTTGTAACTAGCCACACAAAGAAGATCAGCAAACTTCTAAACATAGATCTTGATGTTGATGAGCACATCTTGAACATCTCTTCGTATAAATTATCTTTCTTCCAAAAGCTGGTATTATGCCGAGGATTGAAATTCTCCCTGCCGCAGCGAGTCACTCAAATTGAAATGCAAGCAAGCTTTGAAAAAGCATATTGGCTTCTTGAACCGACACTCAGTGATGACAAGAAGGATTTGGCTACGGCAACCCTTCGATCGATTGCACTTAACTACAGTGAATGTAAAGCCCGCAGAGTTCCCAAATCGCTCCAAAGAGCGATTAACCAACTGAAGCGCAACGAAGACATTGTGATAACAAAACCAGACAAGGGATCGGGAATAGTAGTCATGGATAAGACTGAGTATGTTCGTCTACTAACTGAAGCATCCATCTCTGACACAACAAAGTTTTCCGCCGTTAGCAAGGATAGACCGCGAACGAGAGGCCGTCCACCTAAACATTTCCATCCTTTGTTACAAAAAGGAAAGAACTAGGAACAATTGTTCGTAGAATTCTCCCGAAAGAGATTGCTGACGTTGTATGTTTGATGTAAACACCTTTATGGCCTTCCTAAGACGCATAAAGCAAAACTGTCCATACGTCCTATCTTGTCAGCTACTTCTACCTACAACTACGCCTTAGCCAAATGGCTTGATGGAAAACTAAAACTACTATCAGTAAACAACTATACGATCTCAGACACCTTCTCCTTTGCCAAACAGCTTCAAGAACTCACATTCAATGAGAATGATATCTTAGTCTTCCGCAAGCTACGATATCCAGCAGAATTGATCGATAAAACCATTAGCGACTTTACCAAGACATCAAATGATCAACACCGCAATGCTTCCTGATCAGGATTGTCCTACCATTTATTGACCATAAACCAGCTGATATCGTAAGGCGCCAACTCAATCAGTTAAATAGAAAACTCGGCACAGATTTGCAACCTGTTTTCACAAGCCGAAAGCTCGGAGATGTACTCAAGATGACAGAGCCAAAGCCACCGCTCATAAACCAACAACTTGTTGTGTATCACGTTTCTGAGACATTTGAAGATATTTTTTCTCTTTGACATATTTTACTAGAGATATGAATGTTCTGGCGAACCCGCCGTGTAGCTACAAGAATCGCTCTGTTTTCACTGTTCTGTGAGTATAAATACGGGTATCTTTTCTTGATATTTTCAGTCGTACACTTGAGAAAATATGTGTAACTATAGAACTTACAGAACGGTTAGTATGTGATTGAGAAAACTGAGCAGTTAGATTTAGTTTTCGTTATTGTGGACAAAAATAATTGGACGATTCGTCGAGTTTCTTGGTGTGTTTGAAATTGAAGCTCAATTCTTACAAATTTTCGGTTTAAAATAAGCAAAATCACATCTGGATAACTTGAACTTAACTAAACAAGAAAAACTGTAATTCTATGGCTTATATTTAGTAAATAAAACATGTTTGACAACAGAAAAATATATATCTGTGGTCGATCAAATCCACTGCATCGCTTCAAGGTTGTTCAAGGTCATGAACCATGTTTATGTGCTCTTATATCACATAGCTTTTTAGCCAATCAGAGCGCGGGTTATATCATAGTTATTTTATAAATAATATTAAAACACAATGCTCTTTATGATCCCGGCGTGTGTGGCCTGACCTACTAGATGTTAGAAAACTGTAACTGGTTAATGCGTATTTACCCTCAGTAAAAACAAATAAAGTCAAAATAAATAAATTTATGTGACCCTCCCCTTTTCACCGCCTGTTTTTTCATGACGCTCCCTTTTCAGGGGCTCAAAAAGTTATGACCCATTTTCCACCCCTCCCACCCTCCCCCCCTGCTAATTTCGGACAAGTCCCTAATTATATATTAAATATTATTATTATTATTTATGAACTAATAACAATCTAAACTTGGCACTGTTTAACCGTCACAGCATAATAGTCTGTATGTCCTCATAGCTAGAAAAACTTTAGTTATCTTTGCCTATCTATCCTAGATTATCGAACCACACCTTGGCGAAGCTGGAGAAGTAATCGCCAGTATTCCAGTAAAGATTAGTGTACGTTCTGTGTACAGCAAATACACCATTTCTCCTATCAGTGACATCAACTTTGGAGCAATGCTTGTCAATACAAAGAAGGTACTGGTTTTTGCCATAGAGAACAAGGGGGAGTTTGACTTCCGCTACTCCATCCTCAAGATGATTAACACGGCTTCTCAAGGTCGTCAAAAACTAGGGCCTCCTGGCAAACGAGGGAAATCGCGTGACGGCTCGAGCTCTGGTCGATCTCAGGAAAACAAGCAACCAAAACCTAAACGAGCTGATTCTGTGAAAGGGTAATTAATGAACTAGGAAACAGGTTTAAAATATATGCTAAATTGTAACAAACTTTGGTTTTCAGTGCTGAGATATCTACTGGAGCTCCAAACATCAGGCTGCAGCTAGGCATGTTTACACTTTACCCTGCAATAGGCAGTGTACCAGCTGGAAGTTCTGTTCAGATTACAATAGATATGCTTGCAGAAACTCCCGGCTTTTGGGAAGAGGTAAGACGACAAGCTCATATGTTCCAACATCGTTTGATAGAAGTGTAATAAGTCCGAGCATATATACACCTAATTGCAGAAAGGTTGTCAACCTCGGAAAAGCACATTTACACATTTGCTCATTTACACATTTGCACTTTTACAAGCGCTGAAATACAACTATCCACCTGAAATCTTCTGTATAAGGCCGCAGCATTCTTATGGCAGTATACTTCTACTGAATCTATTGACTCTGGGTTCCACTTGCGCAAAACAAATATACACGTGATGTTGCGAATGTGCAAATGTGTAAATGTGCAAATGTGTAAATGTGCTTTTCCGGGACAACCTTTCTGCAATTAGGTGTATGTCAACTTTAAGTAACTTTAGAAGGAATTGCAGGATTTTAAAGAGTCCTTTATCATTTGGAATGGTTGAGAATTGCACTTACGCACTTACCTATGTTGTGCTTGACACACGAAAGTTTTGTTCAAAAGTAAGCTTAACTAAAAGTATTTTTGTCAAGGTCTTTACGTAGTATTGGTACCTATCAATCAGTATAGTTAGGCCCCGTTCACACGGTACCCGGACGAATTTTTTTAAACCGTTCACAAATTTGACCAGTATACCGACACCGTTTACACGGAACCGGCGAAATCGAACAGCAGTGTCAAAATGAACTCCAGAAATGAAAAGAGCAGCTCGAAATTAGTAAAAGGACGAAGTTTCAGCGCATAATGTCTGACACAAGAGAAATGACAAAAATAAATAAAACGGAACTTCATTTTCCAAACAAAATCTTAGAAAACGATGGATTTTATTTTTAATGCCATTTCTCCTTTGTCAGATATTATGCGCTGAAACTTCGCCCTTTTACTAATTTCGAGCTGCTCTTTTCATTTCTGGAGTTCATTTTGACACTGCTGTTCGATTTAAGGGTGTTGGGGTCACGTGACCTCTTAGTGCAAGTCGCCTATTGAAGGTATAATGTCAATTTTCTGAAACTTGGCGTATACAGATACTCTATCGTATTAGAGTTTAAGAACTGAAATAAAAAATGGGGTCTTCGTTTTTGAACTACACGCTGAGCAAAACTGACAATTTTGAAGAGAAAGACGCACGAATTATTCTTCAAATTCGATTAAATTTTACCTAACATTGAATCTATTTGTAGTTAGCATAATTGATTAAATATAAATTCAAAAACTGGTAATCCAAAGTATTTGTGAAGGTTTTAATTCACACGTTACCGTCAAAATGTGCGTCATTCGAATCCGTGGAGGGGTGTATTTTTTTGTTGAAAAAATTGATCTCAGTCTTTCCCATTTAATGTTATTTACTCCGTAGGAGTATTTGGGAGTCTATGCTATCACTTTGCTCATTTGCATAAGAAAATGTGTAATCAATGGTGTATTGTTTGAAAATCCTCCAGCCTGCTTTGCGCGCTCTAATATTTGCATGTGCATAAACAAAATGGCGGACGGTCTGTTCAAAAATCTCAGTACAAAGTGCCTCTCAAAAAGGCTACGAAATTAGTTCAAAAACAGCCCTAAACAGAAAAAAAACTAGAGAACATTGCTTTGGGAATAGATGTATGGTTATTAGCAAGCTGAGGAATAGTCTGGTGGATTGTTTTCAATCGTTCAACTTGAAAGTCAGGCTAGTCGGGCTGCACGAATCGGGTAATACGTTACGACGATGAAGAACTCCCTGTTGAAATATCTTTTGGTTTGCTTTGACCTTGAGAAAAACTTTAATGAACTGTTTATTTGAATGAATTATGCTACCATTGTCAAAACCATATTGGCATTGAATGAATTAACTATGTTCAGTCTAATTTACAATCGGCATAGTATTATAATTTTCAATATAAAAATGCCTTTTCCATTTATTTACCAGTACTGATATTAATACAATATTGGTTTGTTTTCTTGTATTGCTTATCCGTAAGTCGTCTCATTGAGACCTTTGATTTGATTTTAACATATTTTGTAGCACCTAGATTTTAAGCAGGTAAAAAATGTTGGTCACTGTCTTCGTTTAGGAGATATTTTGCCGTAAAAATCGAAAATTTGCCGCCATTTTGAATTCCGAGTGGAGAGTGGGTACTAATTATGCGCTTTTCAAAAGCTAAAATAAGAATGTGCGCGACAATGACCGCGAACGTACTTAATTGTACAAAAGAACGTCCTGTTCACACGGAACCGGATTAATATGATAACGTCAGTGGTTTTACCATCTGATCATGCATTTACAGTATTTATTGGAGTGGAAGCCGTAAAAGTCACATCTACGATCGATGGCAAATTACCTATACTTCGCATCGACAGTTAATCAAGCTGTACTAAAACCCTTTACTTATACTATACATCAATCTGTAGAAGTTATTACACGGGTAGTTGTGTAATACGCCTGGATATTTTTACGAGTCGTGCAATACAAACAGTGTCATAAATTGTTTATCATACGACAACAAAATTTTAAAAAAATAAACGTCTTTTTCTCTTTCTTTTCATTTGCGACCGGACAAAACAAGAAACAAACTGAGCGCGCAGCGTGTAATACGCTCTCAGGAGCCCATTACTAGGAGCCTTCCTCTAGTAATAGGTTCATACGACGTCGTATGCACAAATTGTGCTATTTTTAGATATGCAAATTTCCGAAGAATTTCAAATTGAAAAATAAAATGGCGGTCAAACGGAAGACGCGAGGACTTGATCCAAAATATTGATATTCTTAATCCATGGAAGTCCAAGTATATTTTTCCCTTGCACAAGAACGAGACAACTGTGTACAATGAATGAATCACATGTATCAATAAACTGACATACTGCCAGAGTGCTTAGTGGCGACTTTTAATTTGGCGACTCACGATGTCGCGAAATTCTTCTAAGTTCTTATACCTATCGCTTCATATGTTTATTCTTGTTTTATCAACTTTCTTCTGTTGGTTTTTGATTCATGATTTAGTCTTCGTAAGAATGAAGCGTTCTCACAGTGATTTCGACTCTGATGAAGCAAAATCCATCGCCTTCGTCATCACTGATAGTTTTGGATAGCGACGCCAACATAACCAACCACACAAATGTGCACTTTGCTAAAGACCTTCTTCTCCGAAAGATTATCGAAATACAACTGAAACTTTCAACCGACGAACCGTGCCTTAAAGTGCCTATGAAACGAAAAAAACAGACCCCGTTTTTATTTGCTACTACGAAAGTTTACTATTTGCTTGTTTACATGGCGTTAATAAAAAGGGAATTGAGCTTCAGGAACATTTTTTATTTCGCGCACGAAGTTGGGCATTTTGGGTTTCAAAGTGCGACAAATCCCGCTCGGTCAAACTATAGAAATGTGATGTCATAAGTTGTGCAAACAAAGGCATACACAACTAATGACGTCACCGAACCATTGTCAAGGGCCCAGTCTCTTGTCGCACATTTTGGTTGAAAATGATAATTTTCTTTCAACCGCGAAAAGAAAATGTTCGCACGCTTGAGCGTGCCGATGTTTAAATACAGCAAATGTTCAGAGAAAGACCAAACAACAATAATGTACAATAAAACAAGGATCGACATTTTCGTTTCATAGGCACTTTAAAGAGCGGCAAAGAACACTAAGACAAGAGGGTTATCACTGAGTGTATGCGAAGTTCTTTCGCCAAAGGCGTCTTCAGTTCAAAGAAGTCAAGAAAGCCGGCACTCCAAGATCAGCCGCTGAATAAAAATTCGATAAAATCTTCATCCAGGCCTCAGAAAAAGAAGCTCCCCTGTACCTCACTTCGCTGTTTTAGAAGGAACTTTGTGTCAATGTCGAGAATTTTCGACAAAATACTACTTCAAAGTTCGGGCGTTATTCATTTTGCTGCGTTTCAGACAACAAATGCTAATTAGCAAAACACACCGGCTGTTTGGAATATTCATTAGCTTGGTTCTCACTGCTAGTCCTGCACAAGTTTAATTAGGTTCTTCGTAAGAGATTTATCCATGATACCAGATCGTTGAATTCCTTCTCAGAAAGAGCAGAAGATGTTCGTTTTGAACTGGCCTTTGAACTAGCTTTGTTTTTAGAAGTTCTCGCACTTGAAGTTTTGATATAAATATTAATACCTGGAGTTAGTTTTTTTGTTTTGTTCTTAATGTTTTCAATCATTGTTCTTCCTCGCTTGATGAAGTACTGAAGTCAGACGACGAAACTGGTCTGAAATTGCACTAGATTCTGATTCTTCACTAGAATCACTCGAACTACACGGTACGCTTTCGGCCGACATTGAAAGCAAAGCAGTGTTGAAGCTGACGTCAAATTCCTATTGTGTAAGACGCGACATGATTGGTTAATCGCGCGAAATTTATAATGAGTGTTCTATTTTTAGCTCAATTTGTGCATACGATGTCGTACAAACCTATTATAGGAGAGGAAGGCTCCTAGTAATGGGCTCCTGACGCTGTCATATTTGTACTCGAATTTGTACTGTAAGATTACAAGTTGTGTAATAAACTCAGTTGTATTCTTTAGTACAGTACTAATATTATAGAATGGTGTTTGATGAAGAAGATGAAAAAGAAGATGTGTATCAAACGAAATCAACTCGAATTTTATCACTCATCAGAACACAGGAAACCCAGGCTGTATATCTGTCTGGGTCTTTACGTAAATTATAGTAAAATACAGTAAATGAATGATAGCTTCTAAATAAAGTGTATTTCACATATACATGCCGTCTTGTCTTCATTTTGCCTCGTTTCGGTCGATTTTGACGTGTTTTGGGCTGCTCTAACTCTCCCCTCCATAAATAATGAGAAGGACGGAAACATCGAGTCTCAAATCACTACAGGTCACGATCGATCCTCCTCGATTTCTCTCCTGAAAATGTATTCCCCATCAATTCAAACGACCTCAAGTGAAAGAATGATAAATATGGATTCCTCGAAAGTGAGTCACGACAAGAAAAAGCATCAAATTCATTCTCGAATCCTTCGAAGAATCCATAACATACAGCCATTTTCATCCGGAGTTCCCGTTTGCTGTCCACGGAAGTAAACGTTACACCACAGGAAATCCCAGCGGGCTTTGGCGCTCGGACCTGATTGGACAAAAAACAACAAAGGCAATTCAAATATTTCACTCGTGGGGACTATCGAGAGTAGGAAATGGATAGACAAATTATAAGTAATGGTAAGTTTGAAGTTACGACCGTTCGATTCAATAATATTTTACATCAATAGTTTTCAGTTTGTTCGATAAATGACTTCTTTTATATCATGCAATATTTTGCGTAATTATGAGCCAACTGCAGGATGCTTTTCATTCCGTGATGATATTTTAACTCATGCACTGGAAGAAAAACATAATATCATTGTCCAGAATGATCACGACAATATAACAAAAAGCATAGTCCCCACGAGTGAAATATTTGAATTGCCTTTGTTGATTTTTGTCCAATCAGGTCCGAGCGCCAAAACCCACTGGGATTTCCTGTGGTGTAACGTTTACTTCCGTGGACAGCAAACGGGAACTCCGGATGAAAATGGCTGTATGTTATGGATTCTTCGAAGGATTCGAGAATGAATTTGATGCTTTTTCTTGTCGTGACTCGCTTTCTAGGAATCCATATTTATCATTCTTTCACTTGAGGTCGTTTGAATTGATGGGGAATACATTTTCAGGAGAGAAATCGAGGAGGATCGATCGTGACCTGTAGTGATTTGAGACTCGATGTTTCCGTCCTTCTCATTATTTATGGAGGGGAGAGTTAGAGCAGCCAAAACACGTCAAAATCGACCGAAACGAGGCAAAATGAAGACAAGACGGCATGTATATGTGAAATACACTTTATTTAGAAGCTATCATTCATTTACTGTATTTTACTATAATTTACGTAAAGACCCAGACAGATATACAGCCTGGGTTTCCTGTGATCAGAACATAGTTAGTAGAGGGAATGGTTAGGAAGCCTTTTGTTATATTTCTTTGTTCTAGTCGTAATGTCATTATGATGTTGAACGGGTCCTGACCGTGCACAATGTTTGTTCAAATTCATTAGAAAATGGCTAAATGAATGAACCCAAATATTCTCTATTGGATTACTTATTTAAATATTCTAATATATTTAATTTTGAATTGGAATATATCGCACAAGCAGCCAAAAGAAACGTTTGGGTTCAGTTGCTCAACCATAGCAAATTAAGGCAAAACAATGACAAAACAAAAGATTTGTGCACGGTCACGGTTGAAAAAAACGAACAAAAACATATAACAAAAGGTTTCCCAACCAGTCCCCTCTGCTAACTATGATCAGAATAAGCCAAGTCAGAGTTTAAGAATGACCGTGATTCCTGGAACCGAATCGGGATAAAATCCAACCGGAAGTTTCGCCATACATTTACTGTAAATCTGCTAGAATCTTAGGTGAAAATATCAGTCGTTTGCGTGCCTTAGTTAGACTCTAAGAAAGATTTACTCGACTAATGGTGAGTGTTTGATGTTTAATTAATCGTTTAATCGTTGATACTGCCATTTAGCTGTGGCTAATCCTGGCAGGAGGGGCAGCGGCCCATAACACAACAATGTTACAAAATAATCAAAGTAATAGGTAAATAGTATATCAATAGTTTACAAAAAAGAAGCATTACACTGCGATTACAGACATTGCTGAGACTTTGAATATTTTGAATATTGCTGAGACTTTGAATATTTTGAATAGTGTTTAAGGACGTTCGCGGGCAAAAAAACTAAACATGTTTTTTCCCTGAAACTTCGTATGATGAAATAAGATCATTATAGAAGCTAAATGAGCAAATAAAAAATGGGGGTCACCGACTTCGCTATGGAGCCAGATTTTTTCAAAGTATACCCTTTTTCTGATCGAAAATTACGTGCGTTCAATCCACGGAAAGTCGAAAATGACAGGAATTTTATGGTAGAAAAACTAAACGGATTGCTAAAATTTTCTTCAAATGGCTATCTAAGAGTTTATAGAATAAAATTATGTACAAAGATTTGTGAATATGTAGAAACAACCTGTAGTTTTTGGCTCATGTTGACAGTCACCACGTAGCCATCGACGACTCTTTCGCGTGAAGGTAGGTTGAAGTTTTCATCTAAATTCGTGTTTTTATCAAAATCTAAACATGTTTTTTTCTTTAAATTTGGTACATGGGGAGCTTTTATGATTCTTTGTAAAATCACAAAATAAAAAATGGGGGTCACCGGTATCGTTCTCGAGATATTAGCCGATGAAAATCGTCTACGTAACATGCGTGACTGGCTGCCATCTTGGACGTGAGGAAAGAGGACTGGACCGAGATGATTCGAACCTTGATTTTATGCGCAGAAAAGATGCGCGTGAACAATGCGCGCGAACGTCCTTAAGACATAATGCGCCTTTGTGAGCCAATATTTGAGTGTCAGGACAAAAAGAACACGATTATAGATGGTCTTGTTTTGACTAAGTAATGACACACCGGGACACTGAAACTTGCCTAATTGTTTTAAATTCACTTGAATATTTCCTGATAAACTGTAATTTTATCTTTAGATGAGGATTTGTGCATTTTGTTGTTGTTGTAGAGGAGACGAAGGAACTATTAAGGAATACTGAGGATTTATTTCGGTTAATTGGTTTCCCGTCGACAAAATGTGCAGAACATATTCGTGAATCTTGATGAGGCTGCCATTTTTGTAGCTACGGCCTTCTGGGAAGGCGTAGCTACTATGCCATCGAGTGTGAAAGTAAGTATGTACGTAAATAATTTATGGGGTTGACTCGGATTCGTTCGGGAAAATCCGATAGAAGTGAGTCGAACGAGAGCGAAGACGAGTGAAGACTAGAAAACCTTTTCCCGATGATACCAGATGTATTTTTGTTCTATTCTCGTCTTGACTGGCGTTTTGTTCGACTACATTTTGACAATATTGTCAACTCTCGTCAATAATCGACTTCTTATCGATTGCAACGTACACGCTACGTTATCTCCAAGTGCTCGATATGTGATGTTTACAAGTGAGGTAAAGCCGACTATTGACAATGAATTTGTGCTTTTCTGCATCAGTAATCAAACACAGCTTCAAGCAATGTGTCCAGTGTTTTCCCGTAATTAATTGTTCAGGTTTTTTGACAATCTTTATATAATTTCCACCAGGCAAACGATCGCCGAATCAAGATGTTTGTTCAGTCGTTGACGGCCACGATGGTCTTCTAGAATATCACGTACTTGTTTAGCACAGTATTAAAACATACATTGCTATTACAATTAGTTACAGTTCTATTATATCTGTTCTCTCAAATAAATGATTGTTACGATTACCAAATCATGTTGTTGTTGATTAAATTATAAATAACAGTCAGTATTTTCGTAGTTATTCTCTTCGTGTAGACCAAGGAGCTGTGCCAGACTGTTGTTTGTTGTCGATTTCCGTTCATATCGATCGTTTACTGAATTACTTGTGTAAAACTTGTGAACAAACGTTTGTTTTTATTTTTGTTATTATGGTACATTATATATATATTTATAGCTTTACTGTTCTTTTGGACAGACGATCCGCGAAGAGCCACTGGTGGAAATGCTATAATTAAACCATTATTATTATATTTATTTTCATTTTTGTTATACCAACATCACAACATTTTCTTTTCACATTACAATTTATTTTCTCCATCATTTCTTTCCTTCATTTCTCTACTGTATCTATTTTTCTCTTTTCTTAACTCATTGTCTATTCATTTTATTACTGGCTTCACAGCAGTAGCTACATGCAGTCCTAGACTGCCTATTTTGTTGGGTCTTTTCTGAGGCCAGTTTAATCCACTCTCTTCTAGTGTCAATATTTGCTATCAATGGTGAAGGACGAACGGAGGAAGACAAGTATTAAAAGACAGACACGGCAATCAGTTACATTTGCTTTTATTACGGCAGTTTTACCTGAAAATCAGCCTCCTCCTCTGGGTAAAAAATTTCCCCGAGTGAGACGTCTGAACTCCGAAGTCGATAATCGTGTCCAGTGACGTCACACTACGCCGGATCCGGGTAGTGTGTTCTGATTGGCTCACGATAATTTATACAAATTCGTTGGGTTTTTCAAGATGGCGGGTCTGTTATTCCCAAACCGCCGTTCGAAACGTAAGTCTCTTGGTTGGAATAACAGGCCAGGGCTGAATCCACAGCAAGAAAAACTGAAGCTCTTTATGAATTTATTCACAGGAAGAATGTCTATGTTGACCTTCCGACTGGCTACGGAAAGTCGTTTATCTTTGAAATGGCTCCACGCCTGCAGCGAACTGAGCCGGCGAACTATCCCTTTAGAAACTACTTGTACTTGTACTACCAACTGAAGACGAAGGGCTGCTATAAAGTTGTCTTTCTTTCCCGCTTCTTCTACGGAGTCTACTTGTCCTTCGCATACTGATTATCTTTCAGTTTGGCGTTGATATTTGAACATAGATTTTGGGGATACGTCAGTACGACTGATACGATTTTGTCTTGACGATTATTTTAAATTTGGATAATTTTCGTATATTCTAAGGTGTTTCACTGTCTACTAGCTATCAACAATATTTACAAACATAACTTTGTCCTAATACCGGTCTGTCTTTATTTCTAAGTCTAGCCTCAAGTGTTGACATTCTAACATTTACATAAATTAGATGACGTCACTGGACACGATTATCGACTTCGGAGTTCAGACGTCTCACTCGGGGCAATTTTTGACCCAGAGGCGGCGGCTGATTTTCAGGCTACGGCAGTTTATGAGTTGATAAGTACTGTGACTGCAGTTCGTAAATGCACAAATCCTCATCTAAATATAAAGTTATAGTTTATCAGGAAATATTCAAGGGAAATGAAATTATTCTAGGCAAGTTTCGGTGTCCCCGGTGTGTCATGGCGAGCGAATCTCCAGTCATTACTCAGTCAAAACAAGACCATCTATAATCGTGTTCTTTTTGTCCTGACACTCAAATATTGGCTCACAAAGGCGTATTATGTCTTAAACACTCACCATTAGTCGAGTAAATCGTTCTTAGAGTCTAACTAAGGCACGCAAACGACTGATATTTTCACCTAAGACTCAGTAAATGTATGGCGAAACTCAACTTCCGGTTGGATTTTATCCCGATTCGGTCCCAGGAATCACGGTCATCCTTAAACTCTGACTTGGCTTATTCCACACACATAACACTAAAGCCGCATCTACACGAACAAGTTTTCCTTGACAAGTTTTCCTTGACAAGGAAAAATTGACAATTGTTTGTCATCTACACGAGCAAGTTTTCCTTGACAAGGAAAACTTGTCAAGGAATATTTGCTCGTGTAGATTCGGCTTAACAGGGCGCCATTTTGCAATTGAAACACAGGAAGCCCATACATAAGTGAACCGAAGAGAATTTGAATGCGTTTTGCTTCTTGTGGACAGCTATCATAATAAATAAGTTAGTACCACCTTTCATTATAATGTTTGCTTCTTTACTATTAGTATAATTCAAATAAAATAAAAAAATATTCAATGACTGCCTTTACAGTTAGCTATAGCACCTATTAGCCTCGCAGCACTTACTTGCAACATGCAACGACTAGTTATAATTATTATTATTATTGGACCTTCTATGTTGCCGTGTGCTCGGCTCAAGCTGAAATTCGTTGGTTATAGGAGCGACTGTATTCTGGTGCTCGCCGTGTGTTTGGCTCAAGCTGAAATTAGTTGGTTGTAGGAGCGACTGTATTCTGGTGCTCGCCGTGTGTTCGGCTCAAGCTGAAATTCGTTGGTTGTAGGAGCGACTGTATTATGGTGTTCGCCGTGTGTTCAGCTCAAGCTGAAATTCGTTGGTTATAGGAGCGACTGTATTCTGGTGCTCGCCGTGTGTTTGGCTCAAGCTGAAATTAGTTGGTTGTAGGAGCGACTGTATTCTGGTGCTCGCCGTGTGTTTGGCTCAAGCTGAAATTAGTTGGTTATAGGAGCGACTGTATTCTGGTGCTCGCCGTGTGTTCAGCTCAAGCTGAAATTCGTTGGTTATAGGAGCGACTGTATTCTGGTGCTCGCCGTGTGTTTGGCTCAAGCTGAAATTAGTTGGTTGTAGGAGCGACTGTATTCTGGTGCTCGCCGTGTGCTCGGCTCAAGCTGAAATTAGTTGGTTGTAAGAGCGACTGTATTCTGGTGCTCGCCGTGTGCTCGGCTCAAGCTGAAATTCGTTGGTTATAGGAGCGACTGTATTCTGGTACTCGCCGTGTGCTCGGCTCAAGCTGAAATTAGTTGCTTGTAGGAGCGACTATTCTGGTGCTCACCGTGTGTTCGTCTCAAGCTGAATAGAAACAAGACCTTGTTCACCCATTCCACGATAAACGAGGCCAATTCGTTTTTTGGGTGTCTTTGCGTTCCTGACCGAATATTTTTCATGGGATTCGCTATTTTCTTTCTTGAATTTGAAGTTAGTATGTAAATCTTTCAATTCAGTCTAAAAAAAGGCAGTAAGTAAATGAGTTATCATAGTTAAATTTTGCTCCAAACTACGAGTTTGTCAGTGGCACTTTTTTAATGTCCACAGTCGATAGCGCAAGCTAAGCGTTGCTTGATGAAGGTTTTGCTTCTGGCAGATTGTAGATCTGTATGGCGTAAATCAACCACGGATAACCATCCTTTCTTTATATGCTAGACATCAAAAGGCCTTGGCCTCACTGGAATTGACACCATTATCGGATCAATTATTATTATTATTATTAATTATTATCAATGTCCACGATTTTTGCGTAACCTCCGTTACCTATAACATTTAAAAACTATTGAAAATGGACGAAAAGGTTGTATATTTGCAGCTTTGTCTCAAGTTGAACCCTCTTGTCCGTGCCTGATGTTGGAAGGCTTTTTTTGTTTTGGGAAGTTTGAATATTTAGCGAGAAATATTTTTTATTTGAATCATATTTGAAGCGTAGATATAAGAGAGTAACCTCCGTTACCTTAATTCCCAGCCACTAAATAAACAACCTTGCGATTTGAGTGTTTGTATTTATAGAGTCGATGGATATGAATTTATTTAGGTATATAACTAAATCTGGATGTCTGGCATAATGGCGTAGAAGTGGTCTTGTTGAGCAAAAAGTAACCTCCGTTATCCAGTGTTACCATAACCTCCGTTACTCGACTTTCTGAAATGTTAATTTCTGATGAAAATTTGCTCGGTTTTGAATTAGTAATGGCCTAGAATGATATTTTAAGTACAAACAGTGTCCACTAAGCTGCTCGAGATCGAGATTGGAGCTAAGCTGTATCCGCCATATTGTTTCTCTTGTGGTAGAAGCCAGAGAGTATTGTCAATAGATATAGATAGACACCTTTATTTAAGCTCAAATAAAACAGCAGGGTAGTCCAGTCAGTCAATCGACGAAACCTCTGTAGAGATGATTGTAAATCTCTACCAGGCATTTTAGGATGGGTTCGTTGCATCCAGAGAGGCTTAAAACTCTGATTTTTGATTTATTAAACTGGAAAATCAAGACTGAATCAGCAAATGAACGAAATAGTAACCTTCCGTTACCAAATGTGTTCTCTGATATATCTTAGTGCAAATTGTTGTAGTGATATACAGCTATTTCAAAAAAGGTTGGTGAAGGTTTTGTTGCATCTTGCATCTTGCATACCAAGCCCGAAATGTATTGTGGATCATATGTAAATAATGTCAGCATGCACATACAGAAGAAATTATGCCGGCTCCATATTGTGAAGACAAAGTTTGGGAAAATTCCCAGAGTTCACATTGTTGTGACCTTTCGCTGATTCCATTCACATCGCCCATAGTGCATTTCGGGCTTGGGATGCAACATGCAAGATGCAATGAAACCTTCACCAACATTTTTTGAAATAGCTGTATATTACTCTCGACAACTTATCAGCTGCATTGTCGACAGCTAAACATTTATAAACCAAGAACATTGAGTGTCTGGACAAATTGTTATTGTTAGCTTATAATGATACCTAAAATGGATGAAGAGGAGATGTATTTCAACATCGCGTAATATCCGCCAAAAGCGCCAAAAACGAGCCCTTAGTTGGACAGTTTGAATTTCGATTTTAGCTTTGGATTAACACTCTAATTTTATTTTAACTAAGCACAAACTATTAAAACAAAGTAAATTGTCTGCCTAAAGCTGTTTTAGCGTTGTACAAAGCCATTTTCCTGCATTTTGTTTCAAATTTGAGGTAATTAAGGGGAAAATATCAGCAATATTAATACTAGCAAATATACAGTTGATCTAGCCCATGTGGACAGTTTTCAATTCAAAAGTTCGCTTTGGGTTAACACTCTAATTTCACTTTTACCGGTTAAAACCATTCACAAATAGCTTGAACTCTTTGCTAAAGCAGTTTCAGCCTTGTACAAAACGTATTTTCCTACCTATTGGTTTTTGGCGCTCAATACGCGCGTTCGTAAAAAATATCCTCTTAAGGGTGGACTAACATATTTCGTTACTATGCAACCGCGTTGCTATGGGGTGTTACATGTCTTCAATTCTTTAGCTTTGTTGAGGATTTTTTTCTGAAATTTTGATATTTTATAGCCTTGTTAAACATCCTACTTCTCTCTAGGGGTTTTAAATTTCGCTTTAGCAGAAATGAGCAAGCATACAATTTATGAATTGAAAGTCATACAATTCGCGCATCTCCTGCTTGGGTACAACAGGAAAATCAAAACGTCTTTGCTGCATAATAATTTTTATGCCAAATGACAGAATAGAGAACTGTCTCAACATTTTCGTAGGATTCTTTTCCGAAATCCATCAATTCAATGCTGAAAAAGAACGGTAAATTTAACAAGACTTCACTGCGCATGCGCAGATTCTCGTTTTCAAAAACCTTCACAATTTTCGAGCACGTTCACCGAGGGTTATTTTTTTCTAACCTAGAATATCAAGAACGACCTAGTCAACATTGCTGAGCATGCTTTTTAAAAACTGAAGACAATTTGACAAGTTATGGAATTTAATCCTTAAAAACAGCTCGAAAAACCTCCATAAAAAAATCATTTTTCATTTAAATACCAAATCCATGCTCAGTTGTCTGCTCCTTGTGTTTTAGAACAAGTATATAATCATAGATTTACAGTATCTTATAAATCCTTGGGAAAAAAGAGCGTTTTCTGTTTTGATGACGTCATTGTGACGTAATTTGGTGACGTCATGCTCTGACAAAGCTTTCTCACGGATGTTTCACGGTGGACATTAGGTTACAGGCTCCCGCGCGGCTATAAATTGTTGCTATGCAAATTTATTCCTTAACAACAAACATGGCGGCAAATACAAAATATTTTCTTGGTTGGACTTTTGCCCATTTTTCTACGTTCTAACGTCTACCGTCTTAAATAAACTCCCAAAACCCTTCAACCATCCATTGTTACCCCATGTAAAAAGTGATATTTTCTAGAAAGTTCGTGAAATGTAAGAAATATATGAAATCAGTCCAACGAGTACTTTCGCGATCGATCGCTTTCATCATAAAAGTAGCGTTTTACGCTAATTTTAACTGATCAACGGAACTTTTTCTGACAAAAGGTAAGCGATTTCTCTTTATTCAAACGAATATATTTGGTGAATTCGGCATTGTTCACGAGCTAACTATTTTTTCTGTTGAGTTATAAGCAATTTTTGAAGTCCCTTTCAATTGAACTATTGTTATTGTTTATACAATTACAAACCTCTAGACACTTGGATGTCAAGCTTGGATTTTCATTTGACCAGCCTGGGCAAAACTTGTAGAGTTTGCATGGCAAATACAGCGGCCAAAAGAGTAAAGAATACACTTATGACTGTGCAAACGCTACCATTAGAAACAAAATATTCACTGTTTGGAATAGATGTTTGTAACGACTTAATTGATGCTAATATTCACCCCAAAACACCGTTGTAACAACTGTTACGCAAAATGCCTGAACGGCGAAAGAGGCCCAAAATATCACTCGGAAACAGAGCCACTCACTTTGACTAGTCATACAGATGTTGAATGTTCAATCTGTGATACATTTCATAAACAGCAGCGAGGAGGGAAGAGAAAAGGGATGGCTAAGGGAAGGGGTCGACCAAAAAAAATTTCCACACAACGCACGATCGAGTCAAAAGAAAAGGTCATCACAATATCAGATGAAATCATACCCCGTCCCTTCATACAGTAAGTGTAATGCCAGGAATCGATCGATTCATGAATCGACCAGCAGACCTCGTGTGTCCCATATGTAAAGAAATTTTTGAACGACCTACTTCACCTGTACAACCCGCTTGTCAGCATTACTTTTGTTACAAGTGTATATTATATACGCACATGGTTGGAACACACACTCAGATGAAAGCTCAAATTGTCCGAAGCATTTTGGGTTCTCTTCCTGTAACGTGTGTGTCATGTAAGACCGTCATCCCACTTGAACAGTATAGATAGATATATGCCTTTATTTACACAGGGTAGCTCTATCAGTATTATTCTACAAAGCTGAAAAAAAACTTTTATCAATAGAGGCCCTACAATAAAATACACTAAGAATATGAAGTATCAGTCACACGAGATTCAATGCAATCATTACATCGCTCAATCATGTACCACCAGTCTGACACAAGTTCTTGAGACACCACTAGCCAAACCCCTTTCGAAAACTGAAGAGGCAGCAACGATGCACTTAATCAAAAGAAAACTTCTTGCAACAGACTCCTCTCAAGTTACTCCAGTCTGAGAACCAGAGGAACGGTACGTACCTACATCTTTTCAGTATTTTAAACTTATAACTTTTTTAAAAGTATGTTGCAGTTTGTATTGAATAGGTCAACAAGATCAGATTGTTTGGAAGTTAAATCTATTAATAATAAAATCAACACAACATTTTTATCATGCCATGGCACACTTTTTACCGTGTGCAATGACCGGTACAAACTCAGACCGCCAAATAGGTCGTACCAGTCTTTGCTAGTTGTGATCTACATTTAACTGTTCGCAATGGATTTGTTTTTTCCAGCCTCTTAAACTTGTTGTCGCGACAACAACGACAAAAGATATATATCACCGCACTTCCACTGTTGTAGTGTTTCAATGTATATGTTCGTGAAGCTGGTATCCACTTTGAAATCGTACCGGAGGACGGCTTGGCCATGAAATCAGAGTTGGGGATTGCCTGGAACAAAATAAGGCACATGAAAAGGTACTATACAAAGGACAGTTGAAATAAACATAATATGCATGTAAAATAAAATTGATCGAGCCAAATATTTTCCTAGACAGCCCGATTCATATGAAAATAACTGTATAGTCCGGCACTGATGTTAAGCAATAACATTCAGTCCCTTTCTCCCCTTTACTACTTTATAGAGACTTACATGTTTTAAACCTACATGTACATATATTTATGGTATGCGACAAGAAGTAAAACGTTCTCAACATGTCAACCCCAAACACATTATTGAACAGGTGGCTAAAGAGCTGTGCTGGGGCATTCAGTTGGCAAGTGAGAAAACACAGCGACAGATTGCAAAGGAGCAACAAATTGCTAGCATACATTCAGAAGCAATGCCATTTGCCTTCAATAAAAACGGAGGGGGGACAGAAATTCGTTTTTGTCCATGCGCCCAAGTTATTGATTTAAAGACCTTAGTTTACGGACAAAATGCCGGCCCTGGCAGTCAACTAAATGTAAAGTACATGTAGAGTGCAAACACTAAACCGTGAAACAGTACAAACTAGTTAGTGCTAATGCATCAGTCAATTGAAACCCCGGCCTCCTGACCCCCGGGACATTTAACATTTAACCAGTGTTAAAAACCCCGCTCCCGGGGTCAAGTAATCTGTTAAAAGCTGTGTATAAATTCCTACTTTTCCCCCCGCTTCCGGTGACGATATACACCGAATCGAAATATGGCGACCAATATGAATAACTATTGTTCTGGACTGACCAACCTTGTGTTCACGTGGAAACACAAAAGCATTTTCACATGAATGAGAGGTTGCAGTTCAGAACAATAGTTATTCAAATTGGTCGCCATATTTCGCCATTTTCGTATACATGTACTGCTGTTAAATCACCACTCAATGAACAGTATAGACGGATATTTTGTTAATTTCCCCGCCCCGCAGGGTCATTGCATGGTGAAATGAGGGTTGAATCCCAGGTATGCCCGGAGGGTCGGGGGGCCAGGATTTCAATTGACTGATGCATAAATAACACCAATGAAACAATAGAATACAAAAGACATTACACTATTTAGTGCTAATTAAAGTTAGCACTTTTTCATGGTTTTAGTATTTGCAAGTCTAAATAGAATTAACATAGGTATGATATAACGCGCGCATTCCAACAAATGGCGACTAGGCTGGTCATGAGAACAGGAAATATTTGAGAAAATTAGTAGCATCCGAAAGAGGGCTGGCCACAAAAATGTTAATGCCTTGTGATTGGTTAAAACAAAATTCACCAGACAGCTGGAAATAAGTTACATGTATGAACTATAACTTTGTTTTAATTTCTTGTTTTCTTTTCTCAGGTCGTCATTGTTGCCTTTGGTGTACAATCAGCCAATCTAAACTTTGTATACCTTTGTCAGAAAGAGGTCTCAAGCCATCAAGAACACTTCAGGGAAATTATTAATGACAACATCAGGCTCCAGAGAAACTGGATCGCCAATAGAACTGGATCGCCAATGGTCAAGGCTAAACATTTTAATATTAAATGCAATCAGACTACCCCTCTTTAACATTCCAATTACACAAGTGAGCTCTTTCTTTCATCTGTCTATTCATGTGCATATGTGCGCGTGCCAAAATGTGAAATCGGGGGGAAATCAAGCAAAGATTAAAGAACACGAAATTGACATTTGCGAAGTATTTTGATCGAGACTTACCAACCCAAATGTTAATATAATTAATGCTCATAAAAAATAGTTAGTAACAAAATTCATACATAAGTTAGATAACAAGTAAGTTTGATATACATTTAAGGCTCACCTGATGTCCTGAAAACTTCCAAACTTGAAAAAAACCGCTGCTTTTCGAGTACCAAAAAGCGTGTTTTCCACAACGGCCATTTTGTCTCTCACAAGTGTGTCCTCCAAAATGCCAAATTAATTGCAATTCCTTCGACTAAAATCCTGTATCAAGTTTGTAGTCATCCTTCTATGACACGTTTTAACATATCGGAGAAGTCTACGAAGTAATCAACAATACAAAAGGACAAAAAATATACTATTTTGACACCAGTTTGAACCACACATCCTAGCTCGAAATCTGCAAACCCGAAGCCTCGTCTTGGTGATAATTGACCGTGCAAAGCGCGCGCCGAGGAGCCTAGAACCTAATGTCCACTTTTGGTGCGTTTGAAACAGCCGTGTTCTCCCTTACAATCACTTCCTATAAGTCCCTTCTCTTCTCTTTGAATTTTACGATTTTTTTGAGGTTTCAAATTTTCCTTAGCAACAGTCGAAATAAATATGTTAGTCCACCCTTAAAAGATTACTTTTTTTTAATTTCAGATACTCAAATTTGAATAATTTGACTTTTGGAGTACCTCATTTTTTTACAGATAATATTCCATAATATTTTTGTTCATTCTTATACAGTAAAAACCCGCATAAAAGAACCCCTATTTTTCCAAGTCTGGCTGAAATGGTTCTTATATATTGGGTGTCTAGTGAGAAATCAGGCTGAATAGGTTCTTAACAGGTTCTTATTTACAGTGCAAAAAAAACAATTATTGATCCTGATACAATATGGTGTATTTCCTTACAATTTGTTTTAATTAGTGAACTATTGAACCTGAAAGGTCTAATATTCACACTAAACATTAACAACCCAACTGTATAGTAAATATAATATTTCTGCATATTCAGCACCGACTGTACCTGTGTGTTCTGAGCTTTAGTCATTTTTCACATAAGAACCTGCTTCATTTGTGGCTGAACTGGTTCTTATATATTGGGTGCTTAATTGGCTAAATTTCAGCCTGGAGGTTCTTAATCCGCAGTTTCTTATATGCGGGTTTTTACCGTACCCTATAGGCCTCGTTTATCGTGGAATGGGTGTGTTAGCTAGGCACATTCGTGCCTTGTTGTTCATGAAAGCTTTGATGTAATTTTATTGTTTTGAAACCGAATATTTACAAGAATTGAGCTCAGTTCAAACTTAACACACCAAAAACTCCCAAAAACTGGCGACGAATCTTCCACTTTTGTCCACAAATCACAATATAAACTAATGCCCCATTCACACCGGCCAAGGCTTAAACATGGTTTAAGGTGGTTTAACTAAACAGGTTTAGACAATTAACTACAGACGCACAAAACTGCTGGTAAACTGTCCTTTATGTTGCATGGTATAAATTCCAGGTAGTTTGATTCTTGTGAAATTAAATGCCCTCGAATTAGAGAAGCGAGAATAAACCTAGTTTAACTAAACAAGGTTTGGTGTGAATGGGGAGAGAACTAAATAATCTAACTGCTCAGTTTTCTCAATCACATACTAACCCTGATTCTATGAGTTCTATAGAACGACTGAAAATACCAAGCAACTATAGCCGTATTTAATATAAGCTTACGTACTCACAAAACAGAGCGATTCTTGTAGCTACAAATTGACAAGCAAAGGACAAGTGTTTAGCCTAAAAATATATATCTCCAGTAAAATATGTCAAAGAGAAATTACAAAATATTGTTAAATGTCTCAAAAACGTCCACCGTTTATACATTCTTGTCGAGAAAAACGGGTCCAGAAAAACGCTAAAAAGATTCAAAACTACGACAAAAACTGTGGATATTTGGCTACCTGACTTCGTGCTCATTCATCTAATTGTCAAATATTTCAAAATGTTGGCGATTCGTCTTCATTAGCTCAGCTTTTCTTCGTTTTTCGCATTCACAGGATCACACCGGCAAACTGATAAAGGAAGCTGTAAGAATCATTCTTCTCGATTGACCTTATTCCGGAATAGGAATAATTCCAGATTCTTGGGTAGACGGATGACGTCGTTATTCCGGAATATTCCAAGCATTCTGCTATGATGAGCAGAATGTTTGGAATATATTCTGCTTATTCCGGAATCGGAACAGACTCAATTGAACGGACATTCCGTATTATTCCAAGTATTCCTATTCCGGAATAAGGCCAATCGAACGCACCCTAAGTATATACTAGCTGTCGAATGCCATACTGATATGTAATATTTGTTGTCGTAGGACATCGCCATTGACATCTCAGACCGTCCTCCGACGGACTGTCCCCACGGAATTCCCTATAAGTTGATTGGTGAAGCCTGTGTCCCTGGAATCTCTGTTATAAGTCCACCAACTATTGGATCTATCTTCGAAGAGCACATGATCGTCAAGCAATTAAATGTGTTTCAGTATATGACTCATGATCTTAGTAGTGGAGCTGGCGTATATGGACAAGACGAAAACAAGTTCATTTTTTACAACACGATTGTAGGGAGAAAAGCTAAAGCTCGTTATAGGATAAGCAATACCAACAAGGTAAATGTCTGTTGTAGTGTAAACACTAAAACCGTGAAACAGTACAAACTATTCAGTGTTAAATAGTGCCATTGAAACAATAGAAAACAAAAGACATTGCACTATTTCGTGTTAATTAAAGTTAGCACTGTTTCACGGTTTTAGTGTTTGCACTCTACTGATTAGGTTTCCCAATCATACGAAAACGACTCTAATAGCGCGACCTTCACGCTTGGGTACACGAGGAGGACTTTAGGTAAATACGTTGCAATTGTTCTTTTGTTTTTGAACATTATTATTTTAGCTTACCTTTGGCATAATTATCATTTTAATAGAGAAAATATAGTCATTCTCAAAAAGGTTGTCCAGATGAAAAGACTACAATACTACAATAAAGTCACGTGATTCATTATGTATTCAATTTCCTCGCGTGGACTTTCGATTTGAGATGCAAAAGTACACGGCATTGAATGAATGTAATGGTGCTGGTATCGACTCGCAGTTCCGCGTGCAGAAATTGAATACATAATGAATCACGTGACTTTATTGTAGTATTGTAGTCTTTTCATCTGGACAACCTTTTTGGGAATGACTGTATATCACTATTTTTTTTGCTTCGACAACAATAATTTCCAAAACTTGTGAAACTAGTTTTGGAAGAAGAAGACTACTAAGAACTATATACATGTATGCACCAGTTAGAAAGCCACACCATAGTTTAATTTTGACATGTTTCCACGTCGTTGCAACACCCTGTTGCAATCGTGTTGCAATCGAACCTGACCTTTTACAGTTTATTTGTATTTGTTTAATTTAAGGTACCATGCGACTTGGTGCTTTCCGTTAAACCTTTATCAAGCAAGCCGTCCGCTCGTTGGCATGACGTGTATGAAGTGGAACCACAGCGAGCGTCTATATCGGCACACGACTATATCTATGCTACAGTCACGTTTACACCACCATCAATGCAGTCTTTCTCAGCCATATTTGAAGCTGCAGTGGATGGTATGCCAAGTGTTGTATCGAAGTATCGAAATCTTACGTTTGACATCCAAGGTATACTAAACCATTAAGTATTCTCCTAGTTAGGGGGTTAAAGTCCAACAAAAGATGGGGATTGGCTGCTTTCCTACAAATTTACACACTTTTATTACGTAATATGAAAAGATTAAAGTGCCACTACGATGTAAATGAAGTCCATTATTTCCCACATTTTTATACGTGAAACTGATCATTAGTCTTAGGTAAATCCAGATATGCAAAGGAAATCTAAAAAAGTCCGTTTAATCCTTTCTAATTCTGTGGTTGAACATCGACTAAAACCGGTCCGCCATTACGAGAATGCGAGCCGACAGTGTGTTGCGTTACACTCGTTATGACGTATAGGCTCAAGACATCCACGAGCGAGAGATATTTGTATACAAGTCTCTGTAAAATTGCTTCATGTTTGAGCTCCGATTCAAATGTTTTTTCCCCCTGAAATTACTAAAAAAGTGGCTCCAAGTCTTCGCAATATAGTTATTTACCGTGTAGCTTAAATAGAACAATTGCCTTCGGAAGATGAATTTGATAGCAAAAAAGCCACAAAGATGAGTCCGCTCAGAAATACGACTAAACATGTCGCCCAGTGAAGCAGATGAAGCCTGTCTTTTGGATAGATTTCTTGACATGACTCAAATGAAGACGATGGTAAGTGTTATATACAATTTATCTAGTTATAATTTGTATCGAGGAAGTATTAAAAACTCGCTAGTATTTTATAGTTGAACCAAATAGTATTTGTCTTTCAGAGTAATACAACTGGTCCCTGTGAATCAGCGCTGCGACTTCACTGATGCAAGACTTGAAATATAATTCGAATTGCTCATATATTTTCGCTATTCAATTGAGATATTTATCCTGCACTAGATTATCTAGCTAGCTACTCAAACGTTTTGCTTGTGTATGTAGATGTTTTGGTTTCATTGTTTTATAGGAATAATCCACGGCGAATATTCAAGTACCCCGGGAGTAAACATATTTATTACAAAAGGTCATGTACGTAACACATTCACTTCGGAACGAATTTTAAAATAAATAAAATGAAACCTCCAAGTTTTTACTGTATTTCTGTAGTTGATGTTTAATATGTGCTATTTTGATCGACTCGGATATAAAGTTTATATGAACATTTGTAAAATCGAAACATAAACAAATGACCGTACCGTCCTCTGAGTCGTTTTGTTTTTCACACGATAATATTACTGATATATTGTATTATTGATGCCTTAAGATGTCCTAAAGATTTGGCCGGATTTGTTTAACTTCAGACAAATCCCCTGCTTGTAGGGATATCTTCGAGAGAATGTATAGTATCATGCATGTTTTTGATACCGACTATAAACTTATTCCGGCTAGAGACAATTATTTCATAAACACACTAGCATTAAAATATTATTTCTTGTCCTTCACTTGCAACCATGTGTTTACAATGTATAAATTTCGAAATTTTCAAATAAATCATTCTGACTAGTGAAGACCAGGTTCGATCGCCACTTCACACGGCGACTCAATGTTGTACTGATTCACAGAGCAAGTCGAAACTGAAACCAAAATGAAATATTCGAGCTTCATGGTTTGATAAAGTTTTGCAATTTTGAGTCGGACATCTCATGGGAGGTGTGTTACTATCCTATGCGTTTAAAAGTTGCCAAAATGTTCTTGTAATCGAAGCAAAACCTGTTGTTATTCTGCAGAAATCAGTAAGCTGAAGTACCAAAGCATTTGAATTGTCGAGCCTATCTAGTTTATTGATTAGAAAACCGCCCCGCAATCGTTTAATGGCGGACGCTAAATCACGAACTTTAGGGGCTAAAATTTATATCTTCCCGGTCTCGGATGAGAATACGGTTTGGCCAGGTAATGTAATAGCACTTCTACTTTTGTAAGTGCGATTTATAGAACTTTTTCAAATTACATCGTAGTGGCACTTTAAGCATAGTAGCATTTAAAGTTTTACTGATTGAATATGCCTTCGCTTCGGAATGTCTTAGTCCGCGAAAAACAATTTGAAATATTTGACCAACTTTGGCGAACAATCGAACACACTTCTTACTCATTTTAACTGCTGATAGTCTGTATCACTTAATAATAATAATAATAAATGGGTTCTTATATAGCGCATTTCACATTGTCTCAATGCGCTTTACAACCGATAGAGGACTTTTTTGGGCTGTATATGAAGGCGCCTACGGCAGCCGAGCAGCTTACAATCATGAGGAGTTAGTACGTTAGTATGTTATGCCTCCAATTTTGAAGTAGGCTGTTGCACCGGGTAACAATCTCCTACTCTTACGAAGAGTTCAACAGGCTCTTTAATGTCCCCCGTAAAATAGGTTAGATTAGGGATTAGAGATTAGGGAGCCAGGACCTCAGGTTTAACGCCCTTATCTGAGAAGACGTGAAGGTCTAACCATTTGCAGATGTAATTATAAAGGCAGCACCTTCTCCTCAATTTTTTTAAGACCCTGAGTAATGGTCCGGCTTGGACTTGAACCACGAACCTCCAGCACAATGTATTTAGATTTTAGTTTTAGATAGATAGATAGAGATAGTTTATTATTGTACTATTGCAGCTGGATAGCTGAATTGTGTAAAAACTTAACATTGATATACTTAATTTTTTTAAATTGATTTACATAGATTTATTGTATTTTAGATTTAAGTATCCCCGACTAGTAGGGTACTTGTGCCCAGCTATAACATTTCTGAGACGTTATTATTATTATTATTACAATAGACCGGTATGGCAAGCCAAACATGACAAAAGTGTATTGAGTTTCAAATCACCCCTTGAGAAATAGGAATCACTATACGAGAATAAAAATTCACTATACGAGAATATGAATCACCATACGAGATTAAGAAATCACTATATGACTCAGCTCCATACATTTCTTTGTATTTTGTGATCAAAATATCTGAACGGTTTGTTCAGATAACAGCTCTGCACTGAAGAAAACTAGTCAAACAATCAATCCTAAGCACATATAAGGTAAGAAAACTCCTTCACACAAACGTTTAGCTTCATAGAAATAAAATAATTCAAGACATTAAACATGAAGAAATGTACGGAGCGAAGCCGTGATGATTGTTTGGGTTGAGTAAGTGACGTCACTGACACCTCTAAAGATTCATAAAAATGTATTACTTCCCATTGGAATTTTTGAGTAAAAAATTAACCAGTGATTGTATGGGTCTTTGAGATTATTTCAGTGAAGTTTCAGCTAAATCAAACTTTGAACGATTTACGTACTAGTCCCCCTTTAATATTTATTATATATATTATTTATTTATCTAGCTATATTATTTATTTATCTATTATTTATTTATCTATTATTTATTTATCTATTATTTATTTTTATCTAGCTATTATTTATTTATCTATTATATTTATTTATCTATTATTTATCTATCTATTATTTATTATATCTATTATTTATTTATCTATTATTTATTTATCTATTATTTATTATATCTATTATTTATTTATCTAGCTATTATTTATTTATCTATTATTTATTTATCTATTATTTATTTATCTATTATTTATTTATCTATTATTTATTATATCTATTATTTATTTATCTATTATTTATTTATCTATTATTTATTTATCTATTATTTATCTATCTATTATTTATTTATCTATTATTTATTTATCTATTATTTATTTATCTATTATTTATTTATATATTTACTTAATATTTATTTATTATTGATGTGTTTCTATTTTTATTTACTTCTTTATTTATCCACTATTTATTCATTTAATATATATTATTCATATGTTTATTAATTAATTAATTATTTATTCATTTACTTAATATTTATTGATTATTTATTTATCTATTTCTTTAAAGGAGAACTGAAGCCTAAATGTATCTTTAATTAAAAACAAAGAGAATGTTGTGTACAAACATATTCTAAATGAATTTCCAATTGTTTTTATTTTTATGGAGAAGAAAATTGAGTTTGAATTGTAAAAAGACATGGATTACCGCTGAATTGAGCGCGGCTCACTTCAGTAATTATTCCCCATGTCTGACGTCACCTATCCCAAGGGAAAGTGCATTCACAATGTAGAGTAATTATAAGTACATTGTATTTTCTTGTACCCGAGAGAATGTTGTGAGCGGATTTTACTATTCCCCATAAACGACGTCACAAACAAAAAGATCTGAGCCGACGGTAAAACGGCAAAATGGCGGATGATATTCCATATTGAACGTAAATTATGATGATATCTAAGAAAGATTTACAAAAAATAATACTCAAGTAATGCTAATATAAGATATATCTAACTTTTTTGAGAAAATAAATTTTGCCTTCAGTTCCCCTTTAAGCATCTTAAGTCATCGGCAACATGCCGTGACAACTGCACAAAAGATTGCTTTACTCGCCTTCATATAAATTCCAAGTCAAGTTAGAAGAAGCTATGCATATAAGTGGCAAAATTCCGTTCTCAATGAGCAACTTGCACATGTGAATTTAACGTTAAATATTTCATTCGTTCTGTCTTTTGTTTTCTTTGTAAATTATAACATTCCCACATGTATTCATAGTTATATACACCTATTTTTAATTATTTCGACTAGTGATTCACTATTTATTTATTTATCTATTTATCTCCTTCTTTCAATATGTATGGATTGAATTGCATTTGCCGCCCATAAAAAAACATCCATTTGTGAGGAAAGCTCTTGAACCGTCTCCAATAATTCGTCTAAGAGAGTCGCGTTGGCCGCCATTTTCACCACGCGGTTCTCGAAAGACCGCTGACCGCATACCTCGAAGACGCAATATTCCAATCGATATTTTGTGAATGTCAATCGATATTCTCGACTGGTGATTTCGTGTTACATCTCGACTAGTGATTTCTCATTCTCATATGGTGATTCTTTATACTCGCATATTGATTTTGTATCTTATTCTCGCATGGTGATTTTATATTCTCATATAGTGATTTCTTATTCTCGTATGGTGATTCCTATTCTCGTATAGTGATTTCTTATTCTCGTATGGTGATTTCTTATTCTCGTATGGTGATTCCTATTCTCGTATGGTGACTTTTTATTCTCGTATAGCGATTTTTCATTCTCGTATAGTGATTCTATTCTCGTATAGTGGTTCCTATTTTTCAAAGGGGTGATTTGAAACTCAATACACTTTTGTCATGTTTGGCTTGCCATAGACCGGTACTCAACCAACTGAACCAACCGGACGGCGGTTACTTACCATGACAGGGGGCAGAATAAAGAAATACCTTTCCCCTAAGGAATTGAATTATTTATCATGTAAAATGATTTCATTGTTCCTGCCCCATGTCATGACTGCCGGCACGTGATCGTGCAAACCTCTAACTGCAGACTTACTCAGAACGACTCAGAACATTGTTTTCCTTTATAAACTTCAAACTTACTACTGAACAGCTATTGATCGACGACGAAATTTAGGCCGTCTTTTTTTTCAAAAAGTCTATTTTCATTATTTAATGTGACCCGCGCCTATTTATTTTGCCGACGGGGCTCATTTTAAATTGTTGTTTTGAGCAAAACTCTAAACGATTTCGGATATTTTTCATCTTGTTAATCAGGTATTCGTAAATTTCATAAAAATCACAATTTTATTTGTATTAAAGACAACAATTTTTATATAACATAAATGTATATTATAAATATCAGGTGAAGGAAATCTTCCAAGAATTTCAATTAAACGACCAACTTCACGTAACAAGAAAGGCAACACTCTCCTTCTCTTTCGAAGACTTCTTCTTCACAGAACACAGATCATGTCTCTAGTCTTACATAATGAGGGGACGCTTGTGTCACAAGTATTGTTAAGTCTAAAGGATCCTAATGGTGTGTACAACATCTCATGTGCAGAGAACACCAAACGTTTACTTCCTCTGGACCAAAGGGGAGAAGTAGATACAAACTGTAAAGGCAGCCGTATTTCTGTGGTTGTTCCTATGGGAGATTCCGCTGAATTCCGTGTAGAATTTACTCCTTCATCCACTGGAAGACTTGTTGGAGAACTGAAGCTTTCGGTAATCGATAATCCCTATGAAGAAGGACTTATCCAGCTGATTGGAGAGGGTTACGAAGATGATGTGACCATTGATAACATCCGTTCTTCTGGGGTTGTTGAAAACCCGCCCGATATCGTTGAGATTGCTGAGAATGCGCCCGGTAGGTATCAGTGCTGTTAAGATTATTTTTCCCTTCAGTAAGTTCAATTTCGTCCAGTCTGTTTTGTTTCTTGTATTTGTGTTGTACTATATAAGTGCGGCGATATATCACAGATTGCTATTGCTTTAAAGTGCCTATAACCCCTGTGAGTTTGTTTTAAAAATCGATTATATATTAATAATATGTGAAGTTGCAGGTTTCAGTATTTTGTGATTTGAAATTCGTGTTTGTGTTTGAAATCGAGATATGTTAATTTGGTGACGTAACTTAAGGAATGATGCCATAGCTTATTTAGTTTTGTTCTTTCTGAAATAGGATAAAAAGTTTATCAAATCATATCTATAAACTGTGAAAAGATATTGCAAGTTTCAAAATGTCAGTAATTTGCACAAGGGTTCTTTTGTATAAGACCTGATTCCTTGAAGTGCGTCATTTTGACGTCATCTGATTTCCATATCGCGTTTTCAAACCTCTATAACTGAACCAAGGGCACTAGGACAGCTATTAGAGTTGGATATTATAGAGTTGTTTTATATTAATAACCATGTACGTTTACTTGTTTACTTATCTTGTATTCCTGTTCCTCTGAGGCAAATCTGAAGCTTTGATGCAACGGTCAAGAGGTTAAAATAAACTTCAAGTACTTATTCCAGTGTCAACGGTCGTTTCCGTCTCTGTACCAGTATGTACTAGCTAGCGCGACCGCGCGATGTCCCCGTTACGTCAGTAATATTTAAACCGCCTGTCACTCATAACCATTAATAATCAACTTATTAATAATCAACTTATTAATGGTTATGAGTGACAGGCGGTTTAAATATTACTGACGTAACGGGGACATCGCGCGGTCGCGCTAGCTAGTACATACTGGTACAGAGACGGAAACGACCGTTGACACTGGAATAAGTACTTGAAGTTTATTTTAACCTCTTGACCGTTGCATCAAAGCTTCAGATTTGCCTCAGAGGAACAGGAATACAAGATAAGTAAACAAGTAAACGTACATGGTTATTAATATAAAACAACTCTATAATATCCAACTCTAATAGCTGTCCTAGTGCCCTTGACTGAACTCACAAATGCGAAGTTCAAATCACAAAATACTGAAACCTGCAACTATTTACTAAATATATAATCGATTTTTAAAACAAACTCACAGGGGTTATAGGCACTTTAACTTCTTGTCCTCTCCTTCTCCAACGCCATACACTGCGAGCAGAGGTTTTTTTCTACTGCCGGGCGAGTAGAAAAAAACCTCTGCTCGCAGGGTACCAACGCCAATAGGCCATAATACTAAGAGAGCGAATCTCGTACTGATGTGTGGTCGATGCTCGTGACGCCCAGCGAAATCTGACTTCCGGCAGAAAAAAACTCTTCCGGAAATAAAGACGACGGTAAATTCAAAACTGCTACGGTAAAGACAGTGAATTTCAGTGCGGCTTTGAAAGCTGAAAGCATTTTTTTCTGTTTAATTTCGTTTTTGAATTTTCGATCTTGTACGCGGCCGCGCGGCTTAGCTTCCCGCCATTTATATTGTATTGTATAAATAAGAAATCTGCTGAATCAAATTCATCAAACAAGAAATTAAATCGATTTTGTCGTTCAACCTATCCAATTAAAACGATTCAAAATTCGCTATTCTACATGGAATCTCTTCATATAGCACCGTAAGGGAACAAGACAATAATTAATTCAAACTGAAAAGGAGCTGTAAAGTTTGTACCCTGGTTCCAGAGGCTTTGTTTAAGCTCAATACGATTGTATTGAGCTTAAACAAAGCCTCTGGAACCAGGGTATAAAGTTTGAAAAGAGTCAAAAAAACATTCGCCTGGTGAGTCAGACTGACTCAACTCAACATGGAAACCAAAAACAACATGTACAACTACAAGCCTGCTGATTGTCGCTGATATTTGTACTTCCAGTTCTTCGTTTATTGTTTTGAACAATTAGGGAGTATTCCCAAGAAAAGATGGAAAGAAATGTGCTTGGCCTTGATATTTCGCAGTTTAGCACGACGAACAGCCGCTTCAAAAACACGTTCAACGTCGAAAAATCTCTTCTAAACCATTCCTTCAAACACATTTGAATCTTTAAAAATGTGGAAATTTGAAACATTTGAATCTCTTTGGATCTATTTGGTGGCTCGTATTTATTACCATCACGAGGGTCTTAGGAGTTTAAAAAAAACACACACACAACAACAACCTGAGAGTGAGAGTGAGAGTGAAATTGAGTCAACAAGGCGTACGGGACGCCGTACGGTTAACTGTGACTTACGAATATGAGCAATTCAAACAAGATTGGTGAAGGTAAGCGTATATAGATCTTTATTTTTTCGCCAACTGCAAATTAAAGTATGTGTTATTTCTACTTAGCGATGGTTACATTCCATCCTTGAATTGTCTCGTCTCTTGTCTTGATTCATTGAAAACAGTTGTCGCTTGATTGTTGTCGTTTCTCAAAACCGACGAGTCGCAGTTTGGACTTGAAGTCAGTTTTGGTTTGCATAGATTTGTGTTTTTTTACTTCTAGTCTTGTGCTTTGTTGCAAGTGTTTTAATTTTAATTTTTGCCATATAATAACAACATTCAGAGCTGGCGTTTTACCGGAAGAGTTGTTTTCTGCCGGAACTCAGATTTCGCTGAAGTGTTCTCGCCTTCCGGTTACTAAAAATAGATTTAGCGCCACGAACATATCAAACATCGTTCCGCGCGATTCGCTCTCTTAGTATTATGGTCTCTTTATAGCCAATGCCCAATATGTTATTTTCACTTATCCTGCATATAAAAGAAATGTCATACAGCAAAGTAATCCGGCATTTGTTCGAATTCACTTCTATTCATAGTTTTTGTAATTGCTGTTGTTTCGTCTTATTTTACAGCGTTACGGGAAAACCATATAAGATTCAATGACTGCGCTGTAGGCGTGGCCAAGCAACTGTCATTCACTCTCACAAACCATTCTAGTGCTGACTCGGTTCGCTTTAACTGGAATCCACCACAAGAGATAACATTTTCACCTTGTACTGGTCATCTCAATCCTGGATGCGCCAAAGACATAACCATCACCTTTACATCACCGAAGCCGAAGGTTCTCAAGATCCAAAATGTTCCTTGTAAAGTAACTAAGATAAAGATTGGCAAAAACCAAGACAAGGTATAACAACTTTATTTATTATAATATTTTATTGAGGGTAAATCACGTAACAGTCATAGACTGATGAACTTGTGGCCCTCCTACAATTAAATATATAATATAACTCACAAATAGATTATATATTGTTATAAAATAACACAATTCTAACGCGCGCTCTGATTGGTTAGCTACTATGTTTGTAGTTTTTATAGTTTTATTGTAATTATTTATTTTATTTATTTTATTTTCAGTTGTCATTTTCTTTTAGGACCTTAGTGAAAAGCACTCTATAGTGATCTAGGCATCCTCATTAAAGATTATTATTATTATTAGAGTAGATTTCGTATGACTGTGAAATATTTACGGCACCGACCGTGACCGTGATGACATTCTACTGATCAAATTTGCAATTCTCCTGAAAAGCGTCAGAAATCGCCCATCGTCCAATCAAATCTCACGAAAGAAATCAAAATGGCAAGCGACTCGACAACTTTTATCTGTGCCGTTTAGTGTTTTGACAGGAAAAACGTTTTGAAGAATGCTATTTTCTGTCAGAAAATTAAAGAAAAATGCTTCTTACGGCTTCCTATATCGGTTTGTGTATCCTGTGAATACGAAAAACGAAGAAAAGCTGAGCTAATGAAGACGAATCGCCAACTTTTTGAAATATTTGCCGGACAACTAGATGAATGAGCACGAAGTCAGGTAGCCAAATATCCACAGTTTTTGTCGTATTTTTGAATCTTTACAGCGTTTTTCTCGACAAGAATGTATAAACGATGGATGTTTTTGAGACATTTGACAATATTTTTTCTCTTTGGCATATTTTACTAGAGATCATTTTCAGGCGAACAAGTGGACGATTCGTCGCCAGTTTCAGTTAGGAGTTTTTGGTGTATTTAAACTCAATTCTTGCAAATTTTCGGTTTCAAAACAGCAAAATCACATCTAGATAGAACTTCAACTTGAGAAAACAAGAAAAGCTAATTCTATGGCTTTTGTTGAAAATATATTTATTAAATAAAACATGTTTAACAGCAGAAAAAATATATTTGGTATCGATCAAATCCACTGGATCGCTTCAAGGTCTTTCAAGGTCATGACGTAGCGTGTTATATACTCTCATCTAAATCGGTGTTTTGACCAATCATTTGACCAGTGATTAATTATTATTAATCACAGCGCGCGTTATATCTAAATTATTTTATAAAATACTTTCTTGCCATGTTTGTCACCATTCTTGTTATTTTCATAAAAAATCCATAGTTTTGGTATATCGCAATGTTTTCAACACCAAAGTTGAAGAAACGTTTGTAGATTTTGGAATTCATTACCCTCCCACCTAAATAATGGCCAGTCAGCCATCTCTTTAAGAAAATATTTATTTAAATATTTTTTCGACAAGTATAAAGTTATTGATCATCTTGTTTTATCATGATATGACTTTGTTAAATTAGCACTTTATACAGTCAATGTCATTAACGTTGTCCTGCTAAAAAGAGATCAACACTACAATACGCCGAATTCATAATGGCGTATTTTAAGTTTGGCGAGACGATACGTTTCTGTAACAAATGATCACTGCGAGTCATCTAAAACAGTACCTAGTGAAATAAACATTCTTGGAAAGCTTCTTTGCTGTAGAGTTTTGTATGTATTTTTCAAGTGAGTCCTCACCAGCCTCGTTTTGGTGCAATTTCGCAATTTCAAATGTTCATATTTTCTCAAGGATTTATTATTTGGTTTCAAAACACACACATAGTATTTAGATGATCACATTCTATCGTATCAAAGATTTACTTTTCCCAAAATGATATTTTTTGGCTTTTATGCAAATTAGAAGCAGCCATTATAAATGCATTATAAGCAGTCTATGAATGTCACGTGTCTCATTCTATATTTGTTTTGCACGCGTGGAATTTTAATTTCAAAAGCATAGATCACGTCAGTGTGAGGAAAGAATGTTAACAATGTCCATTTTCACAGGCAGAGGTGATTTATGCTTTTAAAATTAAAATTCCACGTGTGCAAAACGAATATAGGATGAGACACGTGACATTTACTGTAGTGTTCTGATCTCTTTTTTGCTGGACAACGTTAATGACATTGACTGTATATGTAGTTTATATTTTTAGCCTATTTCATAGTATTATATATCTTTTGTTATCTTTTTATATATCTTTTAGGGCCACTTATTTATCAGTTGATATACTGTTGCGTCTCGTTATTACTCGGGCTTCCTTGCAGTGGAAGATGCACATATGTCCATTAACTATTGAACTTTAGTCCTTACTACGGTATACTTACATACTCGATTATCGTCAATATAGAAGAGAAAATCTATTTGTCATGATATGAATATCGAAGTCAATCTAATTATGCATGCATGTTTTACCGAGTCACGCAACGAGTGACTAAGCACTGTTTTAGTCACGCTACCGTGACTATAGTTGCACTATTTTTAACAAATATCAAACGTTTTCCGTGTGATATCGGCCTAATATAACACGAGGAGAAGTTTGGGAGAAGTCGAGAGCTGATGTGTAAAACCGAGCCGTAGACGAGGTTTTACACATAACTCGAGACTTCTCCCAAACTTCCCCTCGTGTTATATTATGCCGATATCACACGGAAAAACGTTTGATATTTGTTTTGTAAAATAACGAGACGCAAAGGTGAATTAAAACAGCTTTCAGTAGCCAAACCAAATGCTAAATTCTCCTAACATCAAAAATGGTTTGAACAGCCAATCAGCGTTCGTTTTATATGAACCGAGCGCGAGCTTGTGTCATCACGTAAAACACGGCAAAGCGTCAGTGCAGGCATTTCTCGATGCTGAATAGCTAAAACGGTCTTGAAAACATTGCGATATACCTAAATTATGGATTTTTAATGAAAAAAGAACAAGAATGGTGACAAACACGGCAAGAAAGCAGAGGATTCTGTTGTGTTTTTGAATAACATTTAAGTTGAAGTGCGCGCGCTACTGACGACAATCGAGCGAGCGCTGGGTTTGTTTTCTTCAGCAGTGTTTACATAGCCGCTAACCAATCAGAGCGCGCGTTAGAATGATGTTATTTTACAATCTGAAATAGTTCACGACGACCAAATTATGTCCTTTCTGTAAAATGCTAGTATAGAGCGTCTAGTTTTACAAAACAAATAGAAAACGTTTTCCCGTGTTTACATAGCCTGATATAAACACTCGGGAAAGTCTGGGAAAGGTCTCGAGCTCTTTGTAAAACCTCGCCAGTGGCTCGGTTTTATTATTATTATTATTATCATTATGTTATATACAGTCATTCTCAAAAAGGTTGTCCAGATGAAAAGACTACAATACTACAATAAACTACAGTTAACTCACTTAAGGACGTTCGCGGGCAAAAAAACTAAACATGTTTTTTCCCTGAAACTTCGTATGGTGAAATAAGATCATTATAGAAGCTAAATGAGCAAATAAAAAATGGGGGTCACCGACTTCGCTATGGAGCCAGATTTTTTCAAAGTATACCCTTTTTCTGATCGAAAATTACGTGCGTTCAATCCACGGAAAGTCGAGAATGACAGGAATTTTTTGGTAGAAAAACTAAACGGATTGCTAAAATTTTCTTCAAATGGCTATCTAAGAGTTTATAGAATAAAATTATGTACAAAGATTTGTGAATATGTAGAAACAACCTGTAGTTTTTGGCTCATGTTGACAGTCACCACGTAGCCATCGACGACTCTTTCGCGTGAAGGTAGGTTGAAGTTTTCATCTAAATTCGTGTTTTTATCAAAATCTAAACATGTTTTTTTCTTTAAATTTGGTACATGGGGAGCTTTTATGATTCTTTGTAAAATCACAAAATAAAAAATGGGGGTCACCGGTATCGTTCTCGAGATATTAGCCGATGAAAATCGTCTACGTAACATGCGTGACTGGCTGCCATCTTGGACGTGAGGAAAGAGGACTGGACCGAGATGATTTGAACCTTGATTTTATGCGCAGAAAAGATGCGCGTGAACAATGCGCGCGAACGTCCTTAAAATATTATTATTATTACTACAATAAAGTCACGTGATTCATTGTGTTTTCAATTTCTGCGCGCGGAACTGCGAGTTGATACCAGCGCCATTACATTCAGTTCTCATTCTCGTCCCCAGACCCTTCTCAGCTTTATAACGAAAAATCGTAGGCTCTGGTAAGAGACGTCTCAAGCCTCAATTTGATTGGTCGAAATAATTATATGCATAATTAGCGACAAATATGCACAACTACAATAATATGCAAAGAGAATACAAATTTGGCACTTTTAAGTCATCATTCATCCTTAACACAGCACATGAGATTCTTGTTTTTGCCAAGTTGGATATCTGCTCCTCCATTGTCGAAGTGTTTTCGAAATTACTATGATCATTTCCAAGACCACTCAAAAACTAACCGTTAAGCTTTGATGGATCAAAGATTTGCCGTATCCTGTGGGAAGAATACTAAATCAATATTTGTTTATGTTCGTCAAACTCGTTGTAGAGTTTCAGTGATGTGAAAGGTAAAAGACGAACCTAATTATTATTCAAAACTGAAGCACTGGCTTTTTGCCGTCGGTGTCTGATCAGTCTGTTCTTGTTCGTTGAGTGAATAAATGCTTTATTTGCAATTGGAATGGTTGTAGAGGAGATATCCAGCGCAAGCGTCGGAAGATCTAGCTAAATATATTTTTGCTTTTATATTTACCGTGATTAAAATTATATTTTGAACTGATTTCACTGTAATTCAGTTACAATGTAATACACGCACTAGCTTGCGGGCTGTAGGATGAACTCGAAATTCTTCATACTATGTATGCCGCTGATATCTGTTTTTCTTTTAAACTGAAATGTAGATTATTAAAGTCGGTTTCTAGAGCATCGTACTTCGCTGAAGCCCGACAATTCTGATCAATTCTGTCACCGGAAGTTAGAAAATATTGAACATGCGCATATCTGACGACCTAGAATGTGGGTCTTCCGGTTTGTCTCTTACCAGAGCCTACGATTTTTCGTTAGAAAGCTGAGAAGGATCTGGGGACGAGAATGATTCAGTTCTCACAATGCTGTTTACTTTTGCATCTCAAATTGAAATTCCACGCGAGGAAATTGAATACATAATGAATCACGTGACTTTGTTGTAGTATTGTAGTGTTTTCATCTGGACAACCTTTTAGAGAATGACTGTATGTAATATAGGTATTTCCCTAACAAAAGTTATATGAATACTTTCGTAATAACTAAATGTGAGACAGCGAGACATATATATGTTTTATCTAATTTCATAACTTTGGTTTTAGCCATTTGATTGGGATGATCGTATGCGTATCGTAAAGTGGGTCGAAATGACTGTAGAAGGCACGGCCGTGAAACCTGAAGACAGCTCTGTGCCAAGTAGTGGTCTGAAGTCACACAAGTCTGGAAAGAAAAAGGTCATTGAAGTAGAGCCTGAGCCAGCATTTACATCGCTAGACGATGGTCGTGATCTTGAGCTACTTGTTAGCGGCGTGTGTGATTATTCCAAGATGAGGTGTAAAGTAGAAAATGTGCACTTCAAAGATACGTTAATGTTCCAAACAAGGATTTTCAGGTAAGTTATACATATGGTGACATAACATGTTGTGTGTTCTTTTATAGTGGTTATGATTACTATTTACAAAATGGGTGGCCGTTTTGTATCGGTAGATTGCGGCTCGGATCTGATACAAAATGGGCGCAAATTTTATAATTGATTTATCAAAAGGTCTTAGTAATAGCAAGTGAGCTATAAGTTTCAGAGAAATAACGACACTTTTGAGATTTCGGTTAGACATGTTTCGACAGTGTCTACTGTCATCATCAGTAAAGATAATAATTAACAAAGTAGTATATATATATAAAAAAAATAGGACAAAAGAAATTCAATCTAACGGACAAGAGTTCTCACGTTTACAAACATATGAACAATTCTTCAACATGCCGCAGAAGATTCTTTTAGCATCATTGATCGTGCCAACACTATTATTTAGCCTAAAGATGAAAGAGGCATTACATATTAATTGGCTTGCGCTTAAGCCTGTGCTAAACCAACAATTGCACCATGTAAATCTTAGGTCACTTAGTATCTGTTTTAGATGTTATCTGATTAAAGATTAAAGAAGATGACATGGAAGTACAAGTTGTACTTCCATGTTATCTTCTTTAATCTTTAATCAGATAACATCTAAAACAGATACTAAAAATTATACTAGAAGTTGGATAAAAAAAATATTATTATTATTATAATATGATGACAATATACAACAGAAAAATATAAATTATATGACAATAACTCTTATTGTAATTTCTTTTGTCCTATTTTTATATATATACTACTTTGTTAATTATTATATTTACTGATGCTGACAGTAGACACTGTCGAAACATGTCTAAACGAAATCTCAAAAGTGTCGTTATTTCTCTGAAACTAATTGATTTATCAATTGTCCTATATCACTATGACGTCACATCAAAACAATCTATTGTTTAAACGCTAAGGATCATGGTCGCTAGAGGGGGACAAAACAGCAACAACACAAAGGATTTTAGTCCCAAATAAATGTATTTTACAGACGGTCTGAAAGCGATAAAAGTCACGAAACACAGTAAATATTGTGGGAAAAGCATCGATAAACACAATATCTGGAAACTAGCCAATTTGAAATCAAGCGAACCTCAGCAGAGCAGATTTAGTTCAAATTTCTATTGTTCTTCACGATTCTGTCCCCCTCATAAATAAGCCGTTACGTCATAATGGTATAGGACAATTGAAACTCTACCTAGCTAAGCTATTCAGGGTCGTACACAGCACAGGGGCAGGGGGCAACAAGAAGAACAATAACTTTTTATTTTGCACTTATTTTTACCAATTTGTATATATAGAAATAGTAATAAATTAGTGAAGTTAACTGACTATGATATATTTACATGAACAAGTGGAAGTGCCTAGGGACTAAATAAACCGTAAGGTTATCGGGTTAACCCCTAGTTAGTTTTAAGTTGATTATGTCTTACAGTTGAGGTATATACAAGGGAGAAGAAAAAAGTATATATAATAAATAGAGTAAACACATCAGTAAAGTTATTAACTTAGCTAACTTAGCTTAACTTAGCTGTCCCCTAGCAAAAATACAAATGAAATAATAAGATAACCGTACAAAAAAATGTCAGCCGAATATCGATATTTTGCTAAGTAATGCCCCCACCCCCCATGGAATTTGGGTGCATGAAAATCATTTATTTTAATATTTTGTTTAGAAAACCTCCCTAACTTTGTTCGGCAGTTATCTGTATCCTCGGTGACCAAGTGGCATTGCACTAACAATAAGCTCTTGTGATTTATAGTTTTACAGTATCGAATAAAGGTGACGTTCAGTTTGATTACCAATGGACTGTTGAAAATATTGGTCAAACTAAGAGAGTTAGTGTTGATGGGGGCCCTGCTTCCTCAGAGGGACACTCAACTATTCAGCAAACACCAAGACCAAGTACCACAGTCACTGGGTCTTCCTCTGTGGACCCCACCAGGGAACAAGCAAGTAGTAGACCCAAATCATCTATGCGTGGTGACAGGCCTGTGAGTGCATTGGCTTTAGCTTATGAAGCTGACAGTGTTGTTAGTGAAGCAGGTGCTGACTTGTTTCCATTCACCATTGAATCTGAAAGTGGCTCGGTTCCTGCAGGAAAAAAGGCGAATTTTGTTCTCAGATTTGCTCCTATGGATGTGGTTGACTACAGTGGATTGCTCACTTGCCGGTAATTCTTTCTCTGATTTTAAGCTAAGATTTACTTTCAAGGACGACTTAAAACTAGTATGTTTGGTCAGTCTGTTTGTCAGCCTTCCAGTCAGTGAGACTGTTTGTTTTCTTATTTGTTTTGTTTTGTTTGTTCGTTCGTTCGTTTTGTTTGTTTGTTTGTTTGTTTGTTTGTTTGTTTGTTTGTTTGTTTGTTTGTTTGTTTGTATGTACGAAACCATGTCTTTTTCATCAAGTACCTTACCAAACATAACTCACAAAATGGCGTCCGAATGATCTTGGATTATTGGTGAAAGCACTCGCCTCTCATTGCTGTGGTAAAGTAAAGCAACCTTGTTTAAAGTGCGCACCGTCGGCATCAGGTTAAAAGGTGGCTTGAAGTAGTTTTTTTTTACTGATCACACTTCTACCTTTCATTCGGCGAATTGATAGAGTTATCCTAGACCGATCAAAACGACTTTTGCACCAGTTATCGAGCAAAGATGGAAATTTAGAATGATGTCAAATTCAGCTCGGTCGAGGTTTCCTTGGCAACGATAAACAAAGATCGTTGAAATCAGTTTTTCTAAAATATTTCTCACGATTTCGATGAGCTCTAGAAAAGCGCCTATATGCATGATAAACTACATCAGATGTACATACTAATTAAGGCAAAGTAGCTGAGACAGAATTCAAACTGTTTGATCAGAGCGATTTATGCGAATTATTCAAAATCGCTCTGATCCAAAAGTTTGAATTCTGTCTCAGCTACTTTGCCTTAGTATGTAGTTTATCATGCATATAGTCGCTAGTCTAGAGCTCATCGAAATCTTGAGATATTTAAAAAAAACTGATTTCAACGATCTTTGTTTATCGTCGTCGCCAAGGAAACCTCGATCGAGCTGAAATTGACATAATTCTAAATTTCCATCTTTGCCTGATAACTGGTGCAAAAATCGTTCTGATCGGTCTAGGATAAGTCTATCAATTCACCGAATGAAAAGTGGAAGTGTGGTCAGTCAAAAAACTACTTTGAGCCACCTAAAGCTGCACTGAGCTACACGGATTAGAAAGAAGTCGAAACAAGGCAGGCATGTCCCATACACACGCCGTGAGTCGGATCGTCATAACAGCTTGACGATCCGTCTTTCCAAAAAGAGTGATATATTCATGAAATGTGTCGTTTACTTTACCGAAGTTTAATTTATTCTCCACAGCTTTACGAAGTGTTAACGGAAATTGTTATGTTTCCGGAGTCTAGTCGTAAACATGCATACAGTATGTGGTTCTAATTGTGAACACTTTTTGCACTTCATTTTATTTCTCGTCAACATATGGTACGATTATCCTGAACCTTTGCTATAAATTAGCTCTACACTTCAGCTAACATGTGATTAAATTTCGTTGTATTTATTATTGAACTTTTCTAAATATATTTTATTATATCATGTCCGTTGGAACAGGAGGGAAATTTGCATGAGCATGCGCTTAACCGCTGGACCATAAAAGCGTAATTTCGGAAGCACAAAAACCGATTATAGTATAATAACGCTATATTTTATTCTGTTGCTATTTTGATCATCAGAGTTCGACAAAAAGGCTTAATATAGTCAAATGTTAATTTAATTCTGGCTTTTCATTGCACACTGGCTATTCACAAAATTCGTATTTTGTTTGATATTGAACGGCACAGGAAGCCCAAGCTGGAATTTTGTGGATTATAACTTAATTTGTTTTTCTATAAATACTGTAACAACAGTCTTGAAACTGTCCTGGTGTCTTGTGGTATTTATTTACTATACCTGTACAAAGTTTCATCGAATTTGAAAACAATTTAGATGTCTTCCCAGACCTTTCCATGAAGATATTTTTGTTGTTATCATGAAAAACTGTAATTTTATCTATTCTGGCGATTTTTTCCAACAATCTCAATAACATATACTGAAAGCATATGGTACATAGTTCTATGAAATGGTAAAATTTTTGTGGAGTTTTGGGCTGGATTTCAAGCAATATGCAAAAAATGTATATTTTTGAGTAATGAAATTTATGCAAACTTTACACTTCAATAAAATGTTTACACTTTGACCGATCTCAGCATAATATCTAAAAATATGACCTTGGATGGGAATATTACAAGAACATTGGAACACTGACAGAAGAGGCCCCACCATAAAACGAATACCATAATAAATGTGTTGACGATTAATTCACTTTCTACAAATTATGACGAAGATATTGTCGAAAATCTTCGACCGAGCGATTTTTCCCAGAGAAGTTACTGGAATTTTTCAAAACAGGAAACATGACTTTAATGAATTATGTTGTGGATATTGTGGAGATTTCGGCTCAATTTCGAGATAACTAACTTTAAAGATTGGGATAATTGAGTATTCCAGACATCATACCCAAGTTTATCTTCGTTTATTTGAAGTTGATTTGGTGTTGATGAAGGCTAAAATATAATAATATACATTCCATATGTATAAGAATTGACTAAATGTATTTACTTTCCCTTACATCTTCTTCGCGACTGAGCTTGCAACGTCGACAAACTGTTTACTCCATGTCAGCTGGCCGCCATGTTGTCCAAAATAGAGTATTTAGCACAGCAAAAGAACAGGAATTTGATTACAAATAAAGGCATAATATTCTAATATTTCGATCAATGAAATATCTTTAAGGCACAACGATAGCATTAAGAATTCATTTCTGCGTGTTCAGTACATACAATTCTCGTAATACGTCCGCAAAAACTGTAAACATTGGAACCAAACAACTTGTGTCGAGTACATCTTGTATTCATCTGACTGTGGCGACGCATGCGCACACAAAAGTCCCTCCTGTTGTCCGTTGGTAGTTCTAATTGTGAACAGATGTTTGTAATTGTGAACACTTTTGGCTTGCTTTTAAAATGGCTTAATATTATGTATTATTATCGATTTCTAGCCTTGCAATTCGATGAACAAGTTCCAAGTTGTCTTCAAACAATATTTATGTTCGTGTTATTTCGATACGAATGATAGAAAAATGTTAAAACGAAGTGAAGTCAGACGGCAATGCTAAATTACTGACGTGTTCTCAAGTTCATGATGCATGCCGTTCATCGCGCTCGTGTAATTGCTAACAACGTAATGGCGCAAATTTGTATCACAAACGCGGACTTCTTATACATATTTCCTTCTCAATATTTGCTATTGTACTAGTGCATGTACATTAGCGGCAATTTTACTCTATCTCTCAAGAACTACATATGTTATGAAGTGCCAAGTTATGCGTGAGCATATGCGTGTTTACAATTAGATGCACATCGCAAAAACACGCACAATGTTTCATTCCGATGCTGCTCGTTCATTTTCAACACTTTTCTAATTATTGTTTTGTAAAGAAAAGAGTTATTATTTACCTTTTAGCTCATGTAAAAAACAAACTCCATACTTTTTAGAAAGAAAACATGCGAACTTTGCCACTGAGAATCTTAAAGGCGCGCTTAAAATTCGATTTTGTAAACAACAGTCGTCAGCTTACCTTGAATCAAAGTTGAAATTTTGCGCGGAATAAATGCCAGGAAGCCCAAACTAGCATTGAATGATTGAAAATAAATCAATATTTGCTCGGGTAAAATATTTTTGGCCGATCTTAACTTTACGGTATAAAAACAGCACTTTTACTGAAAAGTGTTCACAATTAGAACTGTTCACAATTAGAACCACATACTGTATTCATTTCTGGAAGACCCGCGGCGCGCGGGTGGTCAAAATCGTGACGATCCGTGACGATCGGACTCCGATCGACTGTTATGGTCACGATCTGAGTCGATCCGTTTTTTCAAAAAGTCAGGTCGTGAAACTCGTTCTAAAATCTAAAATGACTCGAAATGGACTACTTGTAAACCATCAAGTGTAAACACGGCCTTAGAATGTTTACACATGTAATATTCCTCGTTCTAAAATGACTCGAAATGGACTACTTGTAAACCATCAAGTGTAAACACGGCCTTAGAATGTTTACACATGTAATATTCCTCGTTCTAAAATGACTCGAAACTTAGCCGTGAATGTTTACACATTTAATATTCCTCGTTCTAAAATGACTCGAAATGGACTACTTGTAAACCATCAAGTGTAAACACGGCCTTAGAATGTTTACACATGTAATATTCCTCGTTCTAAAATGACTCGAAATGGACTACTTGAATCTTAGAATGTTTACACATGTAATATTCCTCGTTCTAAAATGACTCGAAATGGACTACTTGTAAACCATCAAGTGTAAACACGGCCTTAGAATGTTTACACATGTAATATTCCTCGTTCTAAAATGACTCGAAATGGACTACTTGAATCTTAGAATGTTTACACATGTAATATTCCTCGTTCTAAAATGACTCGAAATGGACTACTTGAATCTTAGAATGTTTACACAATCATGTAATATTCCTCGTTCTAAAATGACTCGAAACTTAGCCGTGAATGTTTACACATTTAATATTCCTCGTTCTAAAATGACTCGAAATGGACTACTTGAATCTTAGAATGTTTACACAATCATGTAATATTCCTCGTTCTAAAATGACTCGAAACTTAGCCGTGAATGTTTACACATTTAATATTCCTCGTTCTAAAATGACTCGAAATGGACTACTTGAATCTTAGAATGTTTACACAATCATGTAATATTCCTCGTTCTAAAATGACTCGAAACTTAGCCGTGAATGTTTACACATTTAATATTCCTCGTTCTAAAATGACTCGAAATGGACTACTTGAATCTTAGAATGTTTACACAATCATGTAATATTCCTCGTTCTAAAATGACTCGATCGAGACTCGAAATGCAGTCACTTGAATCTTACTACGGCCCGGCCCGAAGATTAACATATGTCATTCGCCGTTTTCATAGCGCTGGCTCAGTGTTATTTGCTCTTGTGGTATCAGTAATAATGATGCAACGTACATCAGTATTATGTATGTTATTCCTCGTTCCAAAATGACCCGACCGGAATTACTTCAATATATCTGATCACGGCCCGACGGAGTCCTTACAGCTAACGCATGTTTTTCGCCATTTTCAATGCACTGGATCAGATGTTATTTCCTGATTTCAAACTCGGAATTACATGAATCTGATCACGGTACGGCCTGTGTCAGTGACATTTCCTTGTTCTCAAAGCGTGTTTGGAGTTCAGTAGCCTGTGAATACAGCCGCTTTTTGGCGCTCAAGCGGCTGTATTCGCAGGCTAGCTAGGAGTTCAGTACAGATCAGCCGGTATGATCACGGCACGATCGAAGCAATGGTGTTACGTTTTCAAAGCGCTGGTTAAGAAATGTTAACGTACTTTAATGTTTAGGCTTTCGCGTGAGTTAGACATAACGATAATAGTCTAAAATGTTAGGACTGTTAGCGCGCGTATTATTCACTTTTATCGCTTAGTGCTATCCATGGTGTTATCAATCACAGGGCGACCTCTATTTCAAATTTCATAAAGAAATAATAGGGCCGTCTATACGAACTAAAACTAGACGCTCTACTAGCGTGAACTTGGGCTTCTTAATAAAGCTGTTTTGATAGATTTTAAATGTGAAACCTAGTAGCTTGTATCATCATACAGAAGTAGTTTTAGCCTACATGTATTACTTGCAGAATTTAAGTCACTCGTTGCGTGACTCAGTAGAGCATGCATACGTAATTAGCTTCAACACTCACACTCCTAGCGAACAGCTGCATGGCGAAGCACATTTCGATTACCTTGCAAGAAACGATTTCACAAACTCAATAAAATTACGATCGAGTTCTTACTAAGCCACAGACATCTGTTAGAAATACACTTTCAGACAGAATTGCAAGGCCAAAAAGTATTTCTCTAGGATATTTGCATATTTACTAAGCAGTATTAATGAACGACTCGACTGGCTCGAGCAAGGGAGCACGGCAAAATCCTTTTTGAATGCTGCTGGTGATTTGATTTATCGTTACGTACGTCTGCCATCTTGAATTTCGTTGATAAGCTGCTGACCACAACTTCTGTATACTCAAAAATTGGAACGATACAAAGAAGATTAGCATGCGCATGCGCTATGGTGACCACTTGCAGATTTGGCGTAGAAACACCACGACCAAAAAGAATAACCGTCTGTAATCTTAGACTTGGGCCTTCCACAGGAAGCCCAAGTAATAAGTCGTGTCTTATATCTAAGCCGAGAACTAATCGTATAAATGACACAAATTCCTGTGTATGTACAGCTTTTCGCCGTTTACTCATCACACGCCGACGCAGCCCTCATTATTATTCTAAAATGTAACGCTCATTGTTCTCTGTACAAATTAGTCCGGCAGCAAATGTCATGAAATAAAGTCCCGTGGGAATTTCGTGATGAAAGCAAGCCACTAGTCTAGATGTGTTAAGTGGACCCTAAATAACATGAAAAGTGTTGGTGCCAACTTTGCAACTTGCACGGGCGGGATTTATGGGAGGTGGAAAATGTGACATATAAATCCCAGCATGGAAACGAGGCTCAAACATGAAATTGCCTATAACTTTCCACAATTTGTGTAAAAGCTTACCAAAATCACCCAAGTAATGTTACTCTGTGTTCCAAACACGAACATATGGATTTTAGGGATTAGTGTGGTCACGTGACCAAGCTAGCATGAAAACGAGGCTGACATAAAAGTTGCACTGGAGAGCCTGTTAACATCTCCAGAACAGCACACAAAGTGACTTATTTATAAGCATTGCAGGTGGATATCATGTATGCAGACAGACATGCTAATAGGAAAGGGTTGTCACGTGACTAAGATAGCATGAAAACGAGGCGGAGACAAAAATCGCATTATCACATGGAACTATTTAATTAAGCTTTCAGTTATTTTTAGAGATGATCACCAAGTACTTCCGTCAATCTTCGCAAATGACATAATGAACTATGCACGTATGATTCCTGTGCAGTACCTTGCTGATATGTCATCTTTGAAAGAATCAGATCATGCACACATCTATGCAGAGTTCATCCAAGGAAACTGGGTAGTGAACAAGAACGCCAAGTGCCGTTCTGCACAGTATTTAGGAGCCGACAATGCACTACAACACATCAACTGATCCATGAAGGTGTCTGGAGGATTGGTTGGCATTACGCTAAATCAAGGTGCTTAGACGAAGTTCTTCCTGATATCCCCAGAGCTTGCAATGCTAGTTGACTGACAAGCAAAGAACAAGGTGCCGGGTGTGTCTTACGAGACTTGCATAAGCAGGTCGCCATCATAGCCTTGCTACTGTCTTAGCACGTGAAGAGAAAGGCATAGAACATTCTCTGATGCAAGTACCAACCTGTTTAACGTTGTGACAAAGGTGGTTATGCCAGAAATGGTGAAAGAATGATTTGTATGAACAAAGTGAGATTGGCAGGACACTGTTCGATTCTTTTGTTGAAGGAGCGAGTCAGAGAAAATAAAATTTTGGTCGCCAATGAAGAAGCGAAAACGCCTAACGTGGAAAACCGGTGCAAAGGTCGTGAAGGCGAAAGCAGCAGACAAAGTCGTAGAACTTAAAAGGACAGGTCCCTTTTCGCACGTCTGAATCGATATCAAGGAAACTGTTGGCAAATATTTGATAGTCTCGTGATCGTTGTTTGCTGCTGATGGCACAGTGCTGCACTGTTCAGCCAAAAGTACTAGATACTGTAATGAACATCCTAGAGAAGTTGAATAATAGGGGGAACAACATGAGTGTATAGTTAGTCCAAATAGTGAATACCAAGATGGAGCTCACCGTCTATCTGGGCCAGAAGGTTAAAGAGTATGCTAAGCGTAGTGGAAAGCAACTAGTGTTGGCAAGGGGAAGCGAGTGCCAAGCAACACACAAGGATGTCAGATATCTACAGCCGAGTAACCAAGAAGAAGCTGATACGAAGATGATCATGCGATGCCCTTGATGCTACTGTTCATGGTGCAACCCAACTGCAGATTCACTCTCCCAACACAGATGTCTTTATCCTCGCTCTAAGGTGTTACCCGGAACTGTGCAACAACACCTTGTTTGTCACGGGAAGAGGGCAACACTATCGTGTGATTGAGCTGCGGTCAATTGTTGAAACTCTTTGGCCGGAGAAGACAGCAGCGCTTCCAGCATTTCACACCCTAAGCGGAGCTGACAACACAGGAAGTTTTTCTGGAAGAGGAATGCTTCTGTGTTGGAAGGTAATCGCAGCTGACCAATCCATCACCACTTTCCTCGCGCATCTTGGGCAAGCTGCTCAGTCAGATGACGAGATCGCTGCAGCCATCGAGAAGTTTCTATCTATGTTTCTATCTATGTATTCCCGCGTATATACATGTTTCTGACATTTAATAATTGATGGATTTCAGTACATGTCACGTCATTGATGAATTTCAGTGCTATATCACACTCAACCCTCAGATAATCATTTTTCGTGGGGTTATTATTTCTTCTTTAGCCATCGAGAAGTTCGTCTGCCAGCCGTATATCTGTCGATAACAAGCATCACCACTTTCAAAGAGCTGCGATGGTTCTTCTTCAGGAAGAACTGCAAGCACAATCCGACAGGTTGCCACCACCAGGCGATCCTGCGAGCTCATTATCAAATGATGGTCTTGAACAGAAATAAACTAACAAATCCAGAGCTATCATCATCACAACATTATGGATGACGGACGAATCAAGTTGAATGGCTACTGGTTATGACAAAGCTGCCACCAGCCCTTGAAGCCATTCAACTAGTTAAGTATGGATGTTGAAAGGAACGGTGTTCCACTAACCGTTGTCAGTGCCACAAGGCTGGGTTAAACTGCACAGACCTCTGCACCTGCTCCGACACTGGGGAGAGCAGTGATAATGATGTTCAAGAGGAAGATGTACATTACTGGACACAGATAAAGACATGTCCGCGATAGTGATGATGACTAGTTTATAGTCCAAGAAGATAATGTACATGCATATAATATGTACATGAGTGAGCCACATGGAAGATCAGTCGGCAGCTTTAATAAATGATAACCAGGCATTTTGTATGTTGAAGATTATTATTGCAGATTTTGAGATACTTGTAAAAAACGAAAACGTTGTGCACAATATAAGGCTGTAGTTTCGTGCTATATTGCATCACTGTTCTGAATAACTTATTTAAGTAACTTATTTAATAACACAATGTTTATTTAAAAATTGGTGATCTTCTCTAAAAATAACTTAAAGCTTAATTAAATAGTTCCATGTGATAATGCGATTTTTGTCTCCGCCTCATTTTCATGCTATCTTAGTCACGTGACAATCCTTTCCTATAAGCATGTCTGTCTGCATACATGACATCCACCTGCAATGCTTATAAATAAGTCACTTTGTGTGCTGTTCTGGAGATGTTAACAGGCTCTCCAGTGCAACTTTTATGTCAGCCTCGTTTTCATGCTAGCTTGGTCACGTGACCACACTAATCCCTAAAATCCATATGTTCGTGTTTGGAACACAGAGTAACATTACTTGGGTGATTTTGGTAAGCTTTTACACAAATTGTGGAAAGTTATAGGCAATTTCATGTTTGAGCCTCGTTTCCATGCTGGGATTTATATGTCACATTTTCCACCTCCCATAAATCCCGCCCGTGCAAGTTACAAAGTTGGCACCAACACTTTTCATGTTATTTAGGGTCCCCTTAACACATCTAGACTAGTGGCTTGCTTTCATCATGAAATTCCCACGGGATCACACATGCTGCCGGACTAAATACTAACATAACGAATTACAGCTTCCTGCTAGGTACTTTGCTACCAACACTCAAGGTTATCCTAGCTAAACCCACCGTTAGACTATATTTTCAAAGCGATTGTTGTTTCAGTTATATATTTGACATCACTTTTTTATGCGTCTGTCCTCTTATTGACGATAAATTTCGTCATAACATTGTCAAAGTAGTGTGGATCCACGAGGCGACAGCCGAGTGGATCCGTATACTACTTTGACAATGTTATGACGAAATTTATCGTCAATAAGAGGACAGACGCATAAAAAAGTGATGTCAAATTTTTTTTTACAATAACAAAAATTATTCAAACATGTTTACACACCATCTTGTATTTCTCGATCTTACGAATTTCTTGACTATTTCGTGCAGTTCGTAGTCATTTAGTGTCGCAAAGCGAACGCTATCATTTACTTTCTGTTCGGACTCAACTTCCTCCAGAGACAAGCATAGTTTTTCATCATTCCTCAAGAAATTCAACTTGGAACGAAGGAAAATCGTCCATTGATGAAATTTTTCTCCATCGATCTTCAGCTTTGTACGCGCCATTTTGTTTTTATCTGTCTGTCCTCTTATTGATGATGAAAATTAACCAATCAGCGCGCGAGAAATTTGTAAGTTATTGTAAAAACTGGGTTTCACGTGAAACGGCAAACGTATGTCATGATGATTATGCACTACACCACTTCACAGCCTCTCACGAACAATAATTCCAAGTCGAGGTTGACTTGGACTTATTGCACATATTAAAAACTAGTTTTCTTATGCGCAGTAAGGCCAACTCTACTTGGAACTATTGTTCGTGAGAACTGTGAAGTGGTGTATTACTCCACGTTCTGAAATGAATCACGGCCCTAAAAAATATTAACGTATGTCATATATTCGCCGATTTGATAGCGCTAGCCATCGGTTATTTAATTTACGGCCCGGCCCAAGTGCTTGTTCGCCGTTTTCAAAGCGCTGACAAATCATTTGCTGTTTTCCAAAAGCGCTGGTTATTCAATGTGGATATACGATAATAGTTATCAATCAATCAATAATGCGAAGGATACGACGTAATATATTACGAAAACGTTTCAGAGTAGTGGGCCAAGATTGGACCCTTGCGGACAACCTCTTTTGACCTCGATCCAATCACTAGTAGAGTCTGTAGTGATTCTCACTTTGCAATGTCTATCAAGGAAGTAGGATTGAAGAAGAGAAGTAGCATCATTCCAGTTTACTTAGTAGTAAGGAATGGTGAATAATATTCAGTGGTTTTAAATTCTTGTCTTTAGTTAACGGATTGACGAAAATCACAAAATTCCTAAAAGATACAACATGGAAATCGAAAGACTAACTAACGATCTGCAAACTACAATGACGGCCATTATTCACTTGGCACGATCTGCTTTTATAGGAAGTTTTCCACATTAGCTATTATTTGGAAAAGGCCTGGTAATTGGAGAACCTCCTATACCCCCATGCATTGTACTGTTACTGGTTGGTTGGATGGAGCAAAGTTCGGTTTTGCCGGGATCCCGCATACCGCTCATGACTCGGGTTCATCCTAGCAACATTTCTATGGGGGGATGGGGGCGCTCAGTTTCACACAAAAGTATGATTGCGCGTGCTGTCATTTATTCAATCGTGCAAACCATTTTGGCAGCCATTGTAGCCGGATGTAATGATAGACTTTGGAGAAGTATATAAGACGAAACCTTAAGCGCCACTTTGACGAAGTAATCAACATAACTAGAGGTACTAAAAAAAAGGAAAAGACCGTCAAAACACCACAATCAATCCCATTGCTGTGCAGTATATTTGTTTGTAATATCAACCTTTAAAACTAAATTCAGTTGAGCTCAAACAGAATGATAATAATGACATCATGTCAGATGGCTAAGCTTCAGAATATCCTGCCACTCAGACCATCCCTACGCGTAGTTACTCCCTTCTACGACCAAGGTATTTGCATCATCTACCCAATCCTTTGTTTTACGCAAATGGAGTCATTGTTACCAACCAAATGTTGGATACGTTGGAGATCCAATGAAGCTTACAATATGTCTCATTGGTACGCCCTTCGTAAGGAAAACTTGAAGATCCACATTTCTTAGAGTTTAACGGCACCCACGTGCCTTAGATTTCGATTATATATTTTTTGCAATTTTAATACCCTTACGTCACTGACACCTATCTACTCGCAGTCACGTGACACTAGCTTTATTACCCCAGTGTACCCCTTTTTGTAAACTCATAAGCTTACAGAAATTCGACGGGAACCCGCTTTGCTGTTAAACTTAGAAGCTATTTAGAGCCTTCGTCAACTACACGTCCTGCAGCAGGATCGCTGTACAAACAGTTTAGCACAATAAACAAGCCTTGTGGAATTTGTGAGTCGTTTCTTCAAATACCATCCAATAGTTTCACGGATCTCTCCGCCGCCGGAGCTGACGCCGCTACATAGAGTATACATAGCTAAATATGATATCGTAGTGCTTTTAAAAACCTAGTTAGTTGGCCACTGTTGCCAGATACAAATTCCAAATTTTTGTAGCTTTTCCAAATACAGAGAGAAACATTCAAAAGCTAAAAACATTTTCTGGAGGCATTTCGACTTTAATAAAAGAATCTCTTATGAAACTATTATATAGCAACGAAAATGATTTTTTATGGTGTAAACTGGATAGAACATTTTTTTAATTGAATGTAGACTTATTTGTTGTATGTTGTACATCCATACCTCCTAGTTCATCAAAAGTTATTCCACGAGATGACAACGGACCTTTTGATATTTTACAAAGTCAACTACTCAATGTTAGTAGAAACCAACTAGCATACTATCACGAATCCTGCAATCTGATTGGCTAACGTACTCACTATCCATTGCGTGATAGATAGTGAGTAGCGAAAAAGCGGGCGTTTTGAACAAAAACAAAGCGAAAAATCAATACATATTGGTATAAATCGAAGGTAAGACGCTACGCGCCTCGTTGACTATTGACTCATTTCATATATTTATATACATATGCTTTATTATTATATAGATATCGATGAAATATCAGGATTTATCCTGTGTCTAAAATGTCGTACGCAGTGAAGATATCATTTTTATCCTTCACATGTGAAGATATCACCGTTGCCATGACCACCCTCTATCAGCCAATCACACTTTAATGGTTTCTTCGGCGCCTTTGCGCGAGAATTTGTTTCTTCTGATCAAAATGGCAGCCAAAACAACCTTGAAGGACAACTGTGGGTAACCACTTCATGTAGGCACAATCGTTCGCTTATGAAAACGAAGCAGTCTGATGAAGATAAAAACTTAGACACTTTACCTTTGTTTTGCTGTCTTTTATCCGTTCATCTCGATATTTTATCATTCTGAAGACTTAAGTTACTATATACTCTATATTGCACAGGACCATTACGTGAGTTGTGCCTACACGAAGTAGTTCCCCAACTGTGATGATCTTTTTGACGAAATACCTTATTTCGATATTAATCTCCTACCACAAATTGAAGGAGAAGAAATTAAGCAAGACGCAGGAAGATTTCTCAATGTTACTGATAGCGATGTCGACAAATTAATTGAAGGAGAGGAAAACAAAAATACAAAGAAAAAAACTCACTACGACCTAAAACTCGTCAAGAAATTTCTTGAGGAAGAGCGAAGAGAAGACAGAGAAATAGAGAAGATTCCACCTCATGAACTTAACGTTTACTTAAGCCAATTCATAGTGGCTGCAAGAACAAAGACGGGGGAAGAGTACGAACCGACTTCTCTTCGAGGAATTCTTTCTAGTGTTGAACGCCATTTAAGTCGTGCAAATTACGGCAAATCGATTTTCAAAGACTGCGAATTCCAAAAAACCAGAGATGCTTTGAAGGCTAAACAAAAGGAATTGAAGCGGCATGGGCGTGGAAACAAACCGAGAGCTACCACAGCTCTTTCTGATGTGGAAATAGATATTTTATTCGACAAAAAGTTGCTCGGAGTAAACTCGCCACAAGCCTTGCAAAACACAGTTTGGCTAAACAATATGATTCATTTTGGTTTGCGTGGATGCACGGAGCGGAGAGAATTACGTTGGGGAGACATCGTTTTAAAGACAGACAGTGAAGGAAAGGAGTATCTCGAGTACTATGAACGTCAAACGAAAACTAGAACGGGAGAAAATCATCGTAACCAACGCCAAGTTAAGCCGCGAATGTATGCTAACAAAGCTGCCGTTTCTGTTGAGCGTGACCCTGTACATGTTTACAAAGTGTACAAAGAAAAACGACCACCAGCTATGTTAGAACCGGACTCGTGCTTCTACTTGGCTATAAATCACTTTAAAACAGAAACTGAATTAATGACAATGAACTCAAAATGGTTTAAAACTCAGCCGATGGGAGTAAACAAATTAAACAGTCTAATGAAGGAAATGACACAAACGGCACAAATTACGACCAAAACAAACCACAGCGGACGGAAAACCTTAGTTCAAAAGCTTCAGGACAATGGCGTGCCTGCAAACCAAATCATTCAAGTCACAGGACACAGAAACCTGCAGTCAGTTAACAATTACAGTTGTCTTCGGGAAAAACAGTTGGAGAATATTTCACATATTCTATCGGCCACTGCGACAACCATGCCAACACAAGATAGTTTGCCGGTTCACTGTCAAGTCACTCAATCAAGATTATCCTCTTCATCTGCCGTCGACATCAACGAAAATAGACTACAATCCATGTTTTATGGAAACTACATCTCGGGAGGTGTTTTCAACATCAATTTTGCCCCAGCCACAAATACAGTGCAAAGTCCGGAACTAGAAAGTCCAAAACCCAAAAGGCGACGATATATTATCGAGAGCGATAGCACTAGCAGTCAAGAAAATTAGTCAGGAATCCATGTTTTATATTCAAAATTAACTGTGTTCTTTTTCTTGTTATTTGAGCTAAAACATTCAATTGTTGAGTAACTTTATCACCTAGATTCACTGATTAGTTTTGAGTAACTTCATCTACAATTATCTATTATAACTTTATCACTTTCAAGAACTTTAGTTGTTCGAACAGACAGTTTTATAGCCGGCTTACATGTTATATCCTTTAGAATCATATAGCGGAATGTTTGTTCAATAAAGCTGTTAGTTGAAGTTTTTTCTTGATCCTGATATTTCATCGATATCTATATAATAAACAGAACATTACATGGGCGCTTGGAGATACGGATTTTATCTTCTCGTGTTGAATATCTCTCACTCGTTCGCTGCGCTCACTCGTGAGAGATATTATCAACACTCGAAGATAAAATTCGTATCTCCGCGCGCCCATGTAATATCCTCTATTTTCACATCTTCTTTTATTGTATATATATTTATTTTTCATTGCCTTTTCTTTATATTCTTTATTGTAAAAAGCATAGAGACATTGTGTATGCGTTTTTAAGAAATAAATTATTATTATTATTATAGAAAACTCAAACTCGTAGTCTAATTATTAAATAGAAACCTCGATCTCGTAGTCTAATTGTTTAAATAAAAATTAGTAAACTAGGCGACATTCAGTATTCTTTGTGGAGACTTTAATTCTAGAATTGGTTTTCTAAGGGATTATACCGAAAATTATCCTAACGACACGTTTACATCATTTGACTATAACCAACAATTGACACTAAATAGAAACAACGCACCATGATAACTGACAAGATTTCTCAATTTGGGAGATTACTAATTGGAACATGTATTGCTTTCGATTTAAAAATATTGAATGGTAGAACAAAAGGTAATTTATTCGGACAATTTACTTGTTTCAAATACAATGGAACATTGATTATGCTATAGTCAGTGAAAATCTTTTCTCACAAATTGCGTTAACCACCCAGTTTCAATTCATGTCATTCGCCAATTCACCTTTCCCCTTATGACGTAATGATACCACTACTACCAGAATCCTTTTCGTAGCTTCTTTTGTCATTCTAATTCACCCGATATACCTTGGTACTCTCAGAAGAGTTAAAACATTTGAATAAGAATAAGAATTCGAAAAGGATTCTGGCCAGTAGTGGTATCGCTACGTCATAAGGGGAATCGGGAAATTCATTCGCTTTATAATTAACTTTTAACTTTAAAAGCACTAAAATTGTCAGACAACACTCATCAGTAACCTTAGTGTATTTCCAATATCGTTACAATTGCTTTTACGGCTTCCCTACTGATTCCATGTTAAGGGGGAAACTATACACAGCAAAAAGAAGGAGCACAAAAAAATAGTTGACCACAAAAAGTATACTTTCAAGAACGATCTATTAAATAAAATTCAAACAATAGAATCAAGAGATCCGAAGGAATGATTAAATCATTACTGGTTTTCGTATTTCAAGAATCTAAATAGTGCAAAACCATCTAGTACTGACCCATTTGATAAAGGAATTGACTTCTTCATCGCTAATATAGCATTTGCTTCACCTCATAATGATATACTATTCATCTTTGTGTATGCTCCCCATATTTCGCTGTTATGTAGTAAAATAGGACGTACTAAGGCATCAAATAGTTTTTTTTTAAGATAAATTTTATAGAGGACCCATTTACAGGATGAATTATTAGGACTTTCTAATAGAAAGTGAAGTGCTGCGAGTTGAATTATTTGCATTCAGATTCATTCTACAATGCACAGGCAAGTAATAATGACACGAGATAACATATATACATCTAAATTTATTTGATATTTGAACTATGGGCGTGTGCTTTTGAAGGCAAAAATATATCAGCCGTATTGACACAGTACAGTTTTTGTAAAAGGTGTTACGAAACACCGAAACAGAGGTGAGTAGGTCGGAGGAGCCAAGTCTGAATGGTATTTTGGGACACTCGAAATTCGGCGCGCAAGACCCTGTACTTGTCACGTGACAATGTCAATCAAAACATTTAACACAAATAATAATAATAAATTAAATAAACAAATAAGCATGCAATTAACACAAGTTTTAGCTTCAGAGTTTTAAAAACAATAGCTAGGAAAATTTTTGGAAAACTGGAAATTTTATAGAGTTTGATGGGCTGACTACAAGCCACGCCAGTCAGCTGCAGCATTTTCCCCCACACTTTGTGGTCAACCACAGGGAGCCCAAGCTTATTATCTGTGAAGACCGTTGTTTAATTTGCATATTTACATTAAATGTATGTGGCTTTAAAACATCCCTCCGTATTTCAATATTTTTCGTAAATAATAAAACTTTTTTTTCACTAATGTGTTGTTCTTACTACTTTCGATGCTGTGACGGCGTTTCAGCGCCATTAGAGCGTTTTTCACGAAAATACCCTCTTTCAGGGTATATATTTACTGTAAATATGCCAATTAAACAACGGTCTTCACAGATAATGAGCTTGGGCTCCCTGTGGTCAAACACGGCTATCTCACTGCACAACTGGTTTCGGTACATTCACGCACAAACCACAAACGCCATCAGTTTTCAACTCAATATAATTACTGTTAGTCTTATATACTCTAGTCTTATTTTATTTAGACCCACACGACCTTCCTTAGCTACGCAGACTATAAACCTCCGTGACTCGAGTTTGTCTTAACTATAGCTGTGGCTCTGTTTACATGTTTGTTGACAGCTATGAAACATGACGCCATTACAGTGTTCCATCTTCAAAAGGGAATATGATTTATCATATTATCCCGTGTTTTGAAAACTGTATTAATTCGAACATAGAATTATATCCCTAGTATCATCGTTAGTTTGTTTCGGTGTTTCGTGGTTTAGTAACACCCTTTTGTAAACGTGCTTTTAAGTTTAGTTACACAAATAAATACACAGCCATCAAGGACATTATTTGTACTAGAGATATAAGACTACAAAAGAAGACAAGCAAGCCCCTCTGGTATCCAGCGGTAGAGATGCCAGGGTTATGGACCATCGTTTTTTTCTCACTTTTTATGGCCCGCGCGCACTGCGCTTAGGCCATAAGGGCGGTCGTGCGAAAAAAAACCGCACGGACCTCGCGTTCGATTAATACGTGGTATGTCCAAGTCGAGGTTGGCCTTACTGTGCATAATTAAGAAAACTAGTTTTTAATATGTGCAATAAGTCCAAGTCAACCTCGACTTGGAACTATTGTTCGTGAGAGGCTGTGAAGTGGTGTAGTGCATAATCATCATGACATACGTTTGCCGTTTCACGTGATACCCGGCCCAATACTGAAACAACAATCGCTTTGAAAATATAGTCTAATGTGGGTTTAGCTAGGATAACCTTGAGTGTTGATAGCAAAGTACTTAGCAGGAAGCTGTAATTCGTTATGTTAGTATTTGTACAGAGAACAATGAGCGTTACATTTTAGAATAATAATGAGGGCTGCGTCGGCGTGTGATGAGTAAACGGCGAAAACCTGTATATACACAGGAATTTGTGTCATTGATACGATTAGTTATCGGCTTAGATATAAGACACGACTTATTTTAGTTCGTATAGACGGCCCCATTATTTCTTTATGAAACGAAATAGAGGTCTCCCTGTGATTGATAACACCATGGATAGTACTAAGCGATAAAAGTGAATAATACGCTAACAGTCCTAACATTTTAGACTATTATCGTTATGTCTAACTCACGCGAAAGCCTAAACATTAAAGTACGTTAACATTTCTTAACCAGCGCTTTGAAAACGTAACACCATTGCTTCGATCGTGCCGGGAGCATATAACTGAACTCCAAAGGCGCTTTGAAAGCGAGGAAATGTCACTGATACAGGCCGTGATCAGATTCAAGTAATTCCGAGTTTGAAATCAGGAAATAACATCTGATCCAGTGCATTAAAAATGGCGAAAAACATGCGTTAGCTGTAAGGACTCGGTCGGGCCGTGATCAGATATATTGAAGTAATTCCGGCCGGGTCATTTTAGAACGAGGAATCACATACATATATAATATGTACGTTGCATCATTATTACTGAAACCACAAGCGCTTTGAGAACAACAAAGCTTTGAAAACGGCGAGTGACATACGCTAGGATTCCTTCGGGCCGGGCCGTAGTAAGATTCAAGTACTCCATTTCGAGTCATTTTAGAACGAAGAATAGCTCGATCCATACATGACCAGAACTAGGAATAACTCCATCCATGACATGCATATACGTTTGTAGTTTCTGGGGACCCTATACCAAAACGTAGTGGATTTTTTCTAAGTGCCACGACCTGACTATTTGGAAAGACGGACCGACTCAGCTCGTGACGATCCGAGTCGATCGGAGTCCGATCGTCATGATTTACAGGGGCCCTACATCAAAACGTAGTGGATTTTTTCTAAGTGCCACGACCTGACTATTTGGAAAGACGGATCGTCAAGCTGTTATGACGATCCGACTCACTGCGTGTGTATTGGACAACCCTCAAACAAGGATGTGAGGTCATGAAGAATCGAACCGGGCACCTCTCGCATAGTGGGCCGCGCACTAACCAACTAAGCCATCCTTGTTCCTTCGGTTCGGGAATTGAACCAGGCCCCACCATGGGCGGTTCATGTGAATTGAGGCTCCCAGGCTTTTTCTCTGGGCACCCCTCAGTACAAACGAACTAGTGAGAAGTAGAGAATTGATAAGAAGTGAGTGTGAGAGTCTTGTCTTCAATTGGCAGTGATAGTACATATATACTTGCCACGTTAAAAAAAGTAAAAGTGTAAAGTAATTTGAATTGTATAGCGAATTGTGTAGTTGGGGGATCGCCGTATTGTGCTTACACGGTTCAAAATGTACTATGCATTGTGATAGTCGGTGTGTGAGCGATATCAGATTCGACAAAAAGCGAACAGGCCCACTTATGGAATTAGTCTATTGCTTCTAGCATTTATTTATTTCACACATTACCTTCCAGTAACATGCACTGTGTAACACCTACTTCAAAAAAAACGTTGGCATCTGAAATCTGAATCTGTAATCTGAATCTGTGACCTAAAAATACTCGTAGCCACACTATTCACCAATGCAGGTCTTCACCTAAAGGTCATGGCATATTCCAGTAATTACTCGTGCCCAGGCCTAAGGCCGGGGCACGAGTCTAAGAATACAGTTGGTATTTTTTTTTTGGTGGTCACCGTTGCGATATGGCAGAAGGAGACAAAGAGTCTGACCGCAAGAGAGATTACAAATCACAAACCAATCAGGAAGCACCGGAGGTCAAGGGGCAAATTAAGCCGTCCAAATCTCTCATCTCACGTATAGATATCTAGCTGACTAGTTCCCCCAAATCTAAGTATGTTTTCTCGATTTTGGTCGTTTATACAAATTCTGAGCTGGCCGGTATTATGTTGTCGAGTGCCGGGCGATTCCAAATTATGTGTGTTCTACCGAGTCACCCAACAAGTAACCAAACACTGATTTGATCACTATAATCGTTATCTCAGATCTAAACATTGAGAAATGTCTAAGTCGTGAATACAGCTATGATGATTAAGCACAATCTGCAATCGAGTGATCTATGAGGTTTTATCACCTGTTTTATCAACAGTTATTTATTTATTGTTATAGTCGAGCGTTTTTAACATGAGCCTCTGGCTCGGGAGATTGGGTAACCACTCCCTACGTTATCGACTTCAAATAAATTATTATTACTATTATTGACCTCTTTCTTCACAAACCTAGTTGGAGGAACTGGTTATGTCGTCTTGCGATCGTGCCGGAAAAAAAAACATTTAAACGAAGTATGTCTAATACGCTTATCTCACATACAAACGCACACGCCGTTAGCGATAGACCTACTCTGAAAGATGTCAAGCGTTTTCGGACCAGGTCGTTCCGCGGACTCAAAATCATATCTAAAAAATCTGAACAAATCTTATAACAGTTTAACTTCCATTTTGTATTATTGTCTGGGGTGAGACTGGGAACGTGTATCTCGGTCAGTTCAGTTCGTTCCTGATCTCTTCGTTCTTCACAGCTCAGTCCCTCACCGAATGGAAGGTGGAGGCCCATAAGTATACGTCTTTCATGCTACAATGCATCCCAGTGCTCAATCGCACCAGGGCACGAGTGAACGCTTGTTAAAACGTCTAGTTACAAGATAGATCAGTCACAACTCATATCCACAATCACTCTCGGTCTCAGTTTCCACATTCAGATTTCAGATGCCAACGTTTTTTTTGAAATAGGTGTATACAAAAAAACGTTGGCATCTGAAATCTGAATGTGGAAACTGAGACCGAGAATGATTGTGGGTATGAGTTGACTGATCTATCTTGTAACTAGAATGTTTTAAAACGAGGGTTGTCCTTTTTAAACAACAAAATTTAATGAGTGTTCGTAAATCGGCCTCTTGTTTATTTTCCAGCATATCAAATCCTCAACCTGGCAAAGAGTGTTTATCCATCCCTATCCGTGGTCGCGGTATTTTACCGTATGCACACTTTGAATTAGAAGATTCTGACTATATCACAGGAGGGCGCCGTAATCCTGAACTCCGTGGAGCAGTTGGTGCCCCCCCTGGATCCACACTTGACCCAAGTACCAAAGTTATTGAGTTTAAGTCTTGTGGAATAAAAGTTAAAAATCAAACGTAAGTAATTGTAGACCTGATAGTTATAGCGACAGCTCACCATACTCTTATAATTAGTTACAAGTTGTAAATTGTAAAGTGAACATTTCATTAATAATAAACATCATTGAAAAAAAAAAAAAAAAAAAAAACTCTCATAATTTGTTGTTGTACAGACAATGTGAAAGGGTTTTCTTCACGGACTTGTTGATTTTATATAATAATATCCTACTATCATTGATATCATTGATAACTCTATGGACTACTCTTTGAAATTATGATTGATTACACAGTGAATGTGCTGTAACATGCGTTTTTAGTTCCTCTATTTCCCTCACTTCACTCATTTGACAATTTGTATTTTGGTGTAGGCGTTTCCATGTGCTCAATCCAACTCATGCATCGTACTCTTTCACGTGGACAAATGAGGACACTCTGGACGGCAACCCTCCCGAATATTGTAACTTCCGTTGTATGACACCCCTTGGCACTATCCACAGCGGCAAGAAGGCTGAAATAGTTTTTGAATACGTATCAGAGTCGTTGGACTTAGTGGAATCGTTTTGGAGGTTCTTTGTACCTGAATACAATATCTCTGTACCATTTGTTCTTGTGGGTCACACGTTTGAGCCAGCCTTGTCATTTGATAGATCACATATCAACTTTAGAGAGATTCTTGTAGGTGAGTATATATACTTGAGAAATCACAACGTTTTAATAAATATTGAATAGACTGTCACGTGACTTGTGCACTGTTGTTATATTAGGTCATCCAGTAAAGCAGATTGTGCATCTAGTAAATGAAGAACAACTTCCATTCAGTTTTTCATTCAAAGAAGAGTCCCTTCACACTGATGGTTATGCCTCTAGTTTAGCTGTAAAACCAGTAGCCGGCTCTATAGAACCCAAAACAAGGTAAGCTAGTTGATGCAATATATAAGTACTAACACTTGACAAAATCACCAACAATGTAGTAACAAATGATGTAGGTTGAGATGTCATTGACTAGTTTATATCATTTGCTTTAGATTGCCCATCGAGATCTCTTTCACTGCATCAGCTCAAAAGGAAGTTAATTTCAACGTACTTTGCTCAGTAAAGAAAAAGACTTCACCCCTAACTCTGAACGTTAAAGCTGAGGGCTATGCCATGAACACACAATTATATTGTGAAGATTCTTTGGGGAATAAAGTAGGATTAACACCCAAGGGGACCAACAGAATCAATCTTGGAGAGGTAATCACATGATTTATTTTAGAAATACTGTAGATTCACGATTATAAGCCCTGGAAAAAAACGTCTGAAATCCGTTCTATTAAAAAAACAGTGTTTAATCGTGAGCACCCCAGAATAAGGGATATCTTTATTGTTTTATCATCCACAGGGAATATGCGAACAATAGTGTTGACCCCAGTGCTACGGTTATCTTTCTCTCATGTAAACACAGGCAGCCCAACCATTGTTTCTGAGGCTTTTATAATTATTAAAAAAATATATGTGCATGCGCGCGTCTTTTTTCTGATGGGTTTCCTGTGGTAGAGAGCGCGCGCGCGATACGTATTATATTGGGTTCCCTATGCATAGAAATGTATAATGTTGGGATCCCTGTGTACTTCCTGCGGGACGCGCCCGCAGCAATGTGTATATTGAAACAAGGTGTGAAACTGATGGCGTATCACGGCCTGATGTGCGGTGCACTTTCGAGGTGCACTTTTCCGTGAGCCGAAGAGCCGAAGTCGTCGAGCGCTACAGGCCCGTGGGGGGTACCCGGCAGGGTGAAGTCGTTATTTTGTCGCTAATGGCGGGGCTTGGAAGAGAAGTTCATATCAAGAAAGACTGATTTTGTCGGTGTAAACGTTGGGATTCTATTCCCTATTCATGGTAAGTTTAGAAGTTTACAATTAATAATAATAATAATAAACTTTATTATATTTTTTGTCAAAGAACGCACGAAATATGCACAAGAACGCGCGAAATATGGGACCGTATTTTGGGTAGTTACTTCAAACTGGCTTTCCAATCATTCATGCAGAATCGTGCGATGAAAATTAACCAATCAGCGTGCGAGACTTCTACATTGGCTAGCGCCGCTCGTACAGATATTTCCAAGTAATTTGTTGTTTTTCTTTCACCAGAATAACTAGTTTCTTTGACAAAAAATATAATAAACAACTTATTAGTCGGCTAAGCATCTAATACGGCTGTGAATTTTTACTCGTCATGTATTTTGGCTCGCCTAAAGGCTCGCCAAAATACCAAATGAATCGTAAAAATACACAGCCGTATTAGATGCTTAGCCGACTAATAACCTCTATTTAGTAACGTGTCTTAATTAGTTAGCTTACATTAACAGTATGCTAATTGGGGACACCTATCTAGAAAAATTGAAATAAAAATAATAATTGAAAATATATCACCTAATATATATTAGAATATAGTCATACTCACTCGACCAATCAGCGCCCAGCATTTGTGCGCTCTATATCTCATAAAGGAGCTTTAACAATGGATTCATTAGTATTCTCTATATAGAGAATACTAATAAAGCTTTGTTTTCTTTTGTTTCAAAGCCTTATTAGTATTCTCTATATAGGGAATACTAATGACTAACTCAGAGAATACTAGAGCACAAATATTATACCCGTGAAATAGTTAACTAAATAGTACTAATAAATAGCACCAAATGCTTTATCATTGTTGTCTACTTAGTAGTAAAATGTTAATTAGTACTAAATGTTAGCGCTTATTTCACGGATATAATATTTGCACTCTACATGAATAACGTGTACTAAACTATATACAAGAAATATTATAATACAATCTTAGTTTAATCTTCAAATACTATTCAAATATTATTATATCATAATCCAATAAATCACAGTTATTTGGATTCGTTAAGCAGCTAGATCTATACATGAATAGTGCGGATACAGAAATACAGATCATAACTATACTAAACACTAAAGAAACGTAGCGAGTGACTTACTCTTCAAAATGAAATCACAAACGAGTTTCTACATGTTCTACAAGAAGTGTATAGATGTACGGATATTCATCAGTCATCCAAGTTCTCCGTATGATTATTGCGATATAGGTAGCCCAATCTTTCAATATATTAAATGTCCACATCGTGCTTGAGTTTTCTTCGGTGTCCATTATTTCTCTCGTTTTTCAATTCCGTCCGTTCTACTGGTTTGAAGAAACTTTGAGATTTCTGCTCTTCATTTCCACAACAAATACCGGTAAATTCTAGCGTTGTAAGCTTCGTATTTTTAAAAAAGCCTCAAGCTTCGGATATTCATCTTCACTCCACTGAAGTCACACACAACTGGACAGCTTTGCATAAGCGTATGTGTATTTGAATTCAGTATTCCTTTGGGAAAGCAACAGACATGCAGCCAAAGAATACTCTCGTGCCGGAGTATGACTATATTCTAAAACGGTTAGAGAATAAACACTCGTGCTTTATGGGATTTAGAGCTCCGAGCAGCAGATAGAAGGGCCACTCGGCGCTAACCCTTACTAATTGCATGATGCCAATACTAATAATATCAAATCTAAGATCTAAAATTTATATTAAAATAAATATAAAAAATATGTCAACCTTAAGTAAATTTAGAAGAGATTTGACGGTTTTAAAGTAGTCCTTTTTCATTTTGAATGGTGGAGAAACTGTGTATGTGTTTTGCTCGACACGTGAGAAAGTTTTGTTGAAAAGTAAGCTGAACTAAAAGTATTTTTGTCAAGGTTTTTCCGTAGTATTTGCTCTAAATGTTCTCTAATAAAAGGACTTGCCTATACTAGGGCAGAATGGCTGCTTTTAAAATATTTTAAAATATTCCTCAACAAATCCGTTTTTTTCATAAATTATGACTGAGCTATTTGACTTGTGTAGTTGTCAGTGATCGAAATACACTTCAACAAGGAACCTCTCGACTGACTGATTTTACTTTATCTGTTTAAACATTTTGACTGTCTCATCTAGAAAGTGTTTGACTAATCTTGTACTTTACTTATAGTTCTTCTGACACAAGGGAACGCCAACACAGCATAAACCATCTGAAGCAAAAATATAGACAAACTCAAATTCGCTGACATCGAATGAGACATGAATGGCGATGGACTCGTGAAGCAGTTGAAGCTGCCGTGAACTAAAATATACTTAACAGTTGTTCATTATTGTCATTGAAATAGCACAACACATTTAGCAAATACTATCATCTGAGAAACACAGAGTAATTTTAACTGTGTTTTTCGTAAGAACGTAAGTATAAGCTTATCGTTTCCACTCTGATGTTTGTTATTCAATCATTCACAACTTGTCGGTTGTGTACAATTATTTAATTATCCATGCTATTACCTCTACATATAGTGAATAAATTGCACAGAAAGAACGGCAAAACAGTGTGTAAAAAGCTAGTAACTTATTGTTGTAATAAATACGTTTGTTTGTCATTTTGCGGTACAAGTACTGATATAGTGATAGCAAAAATGTCTTGTGCAGTACTAAATATTGAGACTATTCAGCATTTATAAAACACAATGCGTTGATTTTGAAGCATTTTAATCGATAAAAATCAAAATACAAAACAAATACGTTACAGAAGTCAAAAAAGAAAACAAATATAAGTATATTGTCAGGGGAAAATTACTAGGGGAGTCCATCTTTCCTAATGCCCTTAGATCTATCAGATTGTTAGCATGGCTATTTTAGCAACAAGCTATGATTGGTTGGAGGTAAATGACGTCACTTGCAGTAAACATGGCGGACATCTCCTTCGTCGATGAACATTTTATACCACAGCTACATGTACATGTAGTTATTAATAAATTAAATTGATAAATCGTTTATTATATGGCTATTTTTTGCTTTTAAAATGTGGTTTTTGATTTTGTAAGCGGCCGCGCGGTTTCCCGCCATTTATGTAAATAAGAAATCTGCTCAATCCGAGTGCAAACTCAAACAAGAAAGTCAAGAAAAACCTATCCAATTTATATAACGATTACAAACTGTTCAAAGTTCGCTATTCTACATGAAATGTCTTCATATAACACCGTAAGGGATTTATTTCTTTGAAATGCAGCTGTAATGTTTGAAAAGAGTCAAAAAAACTTCGCCGGTGAGTCGGACTGACTCAACTCAACATGAAACCAAAAACTACAACTACAAGCCTGCTGATTGTCGCTGATATTTGTACTTCCAGTTCTTCGTTTATTGCTTTGAACAATTAGGGAGTATTCACAAGAAAAGATGGAATCGATTGATGTTGATTGAAAGTTCTGAATTCGACGAAAAGAGAGAATACGTCGGCCTCGCTTCACAAAGAAATGTGCTTGCTTTTGGCCTTGAACTTGAAGCTTGATTCACGATGAACATAGAACGTAAGCTTACAGCTGCTTCAAAAACCTTCAAAAACACGTTCAAAGACGAAATATCGTCCAGTTAAACATTCCTTCAAACACATTTTAACTCAGTTCTTTGGATCTATTTGCGGGCTCGTAATTATTACTATCTCGAGTGTTTATGGAGTTAAAGAAATAAAACAACAACAGAAAACAACAACCTGAGAGTGAAACTGAGTCAACAAATACGAGGGATTTAAACAAGATTTGTGAAGGTAAAGCGTGCATAGATTATGGTTCTTTTTTTTCGCCAACGACGAATTGTGTGAGGATTATTTTCTTAGATGTTTACATTCCATCTTTGAACTGCCTCTCAGTTGTTTGACTGATTTTGATTCATTGAAAATTTGTCGCTTGATTCACCGCTTGATTGTAGTCGTTTCTCAAAACATTTGCAATAAAAACCGACGAGTCGTGTTGGGACTTGAAGTCAATTTTGTTCGGCCATAGATTTGTGTTTTATTACATAATTATGCCAGGACAAAGCACATACATGATCTTGTGAATAGTTGGATCTGATGAGCTTGATAATTAAAAGTTGCTTGATAATTTCTTTGAGTGGATCGTTTTTTTCTCTTGTAAAAACCCCAGCTCGCTTTCTTTCTCGGCTTTTGATTTTTCTATATTTTTTTCGCGGTTATTCGTGATTTCACGGCGTTGTTAGCAAGTTTTACCTAGCGTAATCAGAAGTACCGGGTAGGGTTTCAATTGGAAGGGATTCCGTCCTCTAAATGACAGGAATTATCTTTATTCTCTTGATTTTACACCCGATTGTCAATCGTACCATCGTGAGTCCCATCGCGATGAACTACCCGGTCTTCAGTAAACCGACCAATCGGAACGCGCGCATGGAATCAACCAATCACAACTTCTTGCTAAAAATAGCCAAGCTAACAATCTGATGGGAACACGTATATTAAGAGATGTACTCCCCTAGTAATTTTCCCCTGATATTGTAGATGTTTTGACTTATGTTTAGTGAACATATAAATGTTAAAACTTGTCAAAAAGAGCATAGTTTAGATTTGCCGAGCGCTTGTCGATGTCCTCTCGAAGGTAAAATCCGACTGCTTCACGGAAAAGTGCACCACTAAAGTGCGCCGCACATCAGGCCATCACGCTCAAAATTTCAAAAATTTGTTTCTCAGCGTACGTTGAAGATAGACAACTGACACTTATAAAGTGTTTCGAGAATACGGTAAAGTTTAGTTATTCGAAGAAAAGTTGAATTTTCACTTCACATTGACAAAGATTAGGGGCAAAAACGTAATTGTCACGTGACCGAGTTTCATACCTTGTTTCAATATACACGTGCTGCGGGACGCGCGGGATGCACACAGGGAGCCCAACATTATACGTTACTCAACACAGGGAACCCAACATAATACGTATGTATATATTATGCGCGCGCACGCGCGCGCGCTCTACCACAGGAAACCCATCAAAAAAGGCGGCAAATATCATTTTATTGAATTATTTAGTAGCCTCAAAAGCAATGGCTGGGCTGCCTGTGATGTAAACAGAGCCTTAGTTATACAGTATTCATGCAACAATAACAGTAAAAGCTACTTTGAAACGCAAATGTGCTCAGAAAAACTATAATCTGAGCGGATTTCCAATTTGCTACCGTCACTACTGGACTTCGTTAGTCTCGTCTGGTACACCTAATTATCGTTTCCTGTATACGGTACCCCGTAGTGAAGGAGTAAATGGAGTGGGCTTATAACCGGGAGGACATTTCTGTTGGCAGACAGGTGGGCTTATAACCGGGATTCTACGGTATAATATTACAATACAATAGAAAGCTAAATCTGGTTTAAAATTATAGGTGGAGATCAACGAGAAGGCCATACGATCTCTCTTTATCTTCAATTCTGGCAAATTCAATTTTGACTTCAGCTGGGAACTCATCAATAAAACGAAACTAAAACCCGTTTGCTTGGGAGAAAGTGAAGAAGTCGTGTCAATATCACCAGCAAGTGGTACTGTACCATCAAACACACGGAAACGTTGTCAGCTTGTATTCTGTCCTCTCGCCAGGCTTTCTCTCAAGGGATGTGATTTACTTTTACGGGTGAGATCCTTTCTACTCTCTATAGTTATTTCATCTATTCACTTTAAATGGTATACAAGTAAGGCATCTCTCTTTTATAAATATAAACTATCAAAAACTAAAACGTGAGCAACGTGAGAAAAGAAAAACAAACTAATAATGTATTAGTGGTTTGGTAAATCGGTGTACGGTACCATGTAAAACACCTTTTTTTACAATAACAGAGCGTAATCTCGCAGTCTGATTGGCTCTCAGCCATTGTCAATAAGAGTACAGACACATGCAATGACGAATAGCTCGCGCACGAAGCCAGCGCGCGCTTGAAACGGTTTTTCTTTCAAACTTTATCCTTGTTTTTGGATGTTTTTTGACTTTGTTATTGTAAAAAAGAAATCGCAAGGGGTTTTCCATCGCTACGCTCGTGGTTCCACTTGAGTTTTGAACATTTTGTGACGTCAAATCCATTGTCAATAAGAGTACAGACAATGGAAAACCCTTTGCGATTTGTTAAATAGCAAATATAACCAGCAGTCATAATTCGATATATATGCTGATGGATTTACTGGCTTTTTGCACATTTGCAACTTTTGAAGAAAGTCGCGCGCTGATTGATCTTGTTTTTAATCACCTTTTTACGTCATCACGACAATGCGCATGCTCCTTCAGTCCCACATATATGCGACCTATGTTGGGGAACACGTGTTGCTGGGAAAACGTATTAAAACTCTAACCTTCTTAGGTGAAAAATGGTCCAACATTTAGTATCAACATCACCGGCAGCGGTGTACAACCAGGTCTGAGTTTTTCATTCCTAAGACACGACTTTGGGCCCTGTTTCCTGTATCGTGCAGGCATGCCACTACAGAAGACTACACTGTTAATAACCAACCAAGACTCTAAAGATATCAGGTAATTTAAACATTTCCATGCGACAACAATTACTCCAACCTAACATTATCATTTGTTCTGTTAGTATTGAATGTCATTATGAAAACACGGCCCATCTGGAAGTCCATTCACAGCCTGGTGTACTACAACCTAACAAAACCATGGAGGTAGACTTCCTATTCTATCCACGAGAACCCAAATACTATCACGTGATTATCCCATTCGAGATCAACGGTTTGTCTACAATGAATGTCGAGATTTTTGGTGAAGGGACAGATATGAAGGTATACGACTCATTGGAACCTCAACTTTATTTGAGAAAAATGCTCACACCTTTTGCTTTGTCTTTATTTAAAAGGTCGAAGTGTTGAACCCAGGAAACAAGAAAGTCAACCTTGGTGCATTACGCATCGGACAAATGAGTCAGAAATCCACTATATTAATAAATAGAAGCCCTGCGCCAATCACCTTCACTGTAGCCGTCACGCCAACTACACTACAGCTACAACAAGATAATGTCATTTTTGTCCTTCCAACAAATGAAATCACGTTACGTGCTAACGGGGGAACAGGGACTGTGGACGTTTTGTTTAAACCTAAAGTTCGCATACCACAGTTTACAGAGGAGGTGAGTGTAGTGATTGGTTGACTACAGAAACTTTTGCATATACTACCTTAATCCATGTGGAAAAGGATCGGAGGAAATGTAAATAATATGATAAGAATATCAATATGAATGAGGCTATATGTCATTAGTATATACAACTCATGAACCTACTCTGATCTCGGGCTTAGTATAATTATACAGGTGATTATAGAAAATCAAGCGCGCTGATTGGCCGAGAACTTCGGTCTATTTCTCGATAATCGTTTCGGCAAGATGGCGGCCAACCAGGTCCGTCGAGGTTTCAGAAGAGAAAATAAACATACTGAAAAAAACGTCCCGAAAATATATATAGGATAAAGTTGTGAGTCCATACTTTGATAGGTTAGATACAATTAGAACGGTGAATTATACATATAAATGAATAAGGAAGCGATAACCCCACGATATAACACACTCAACCACTACAGAAAAATCTGAGCCACAGGTGGGAACCGAACCCACGACCTGCCGATTTTCCAGGCGGTTGCTCTACCACTGAGCTACTGGACACTCTATGATTATCTGAGGGTTGAGTGTGATATAGCACTGCAATCCATCAGTGACGTGACATATACTGAAATCCATCAGTTACTAAATGTCAGAAATTTATATATACGTGGGAATACATAGATAGAACGGTGAATTATACATATAAATGAATAAAAAAGCGATAACCCCACGATAGAACACACTCGACCACTACAGAAAAATCAACCAATCGGCAGGTGGTGGGTTCGGTTCCCACCTGGGCTCAGATTTTTCTGTAGTGGTTGAGTGTGTTCTATCGTGGGGTTATCGCTTCCTTATTAGATACACTTGTTTTCAAAAACGTTGTCCATTTACAAAATACAAAATCGTAAATATTAGAAAGGAATTCATTAGAGAAACAATGAGCCACAGTTCTGCATGATTGAATTTCTTTTTTTTCTCTAATTAATTCTTTTTTACTATTTTGTATTTTGTAAATGGACAACGTTTTTGAAAACAGGTGTATATTTCTGCGTGGTTTAAAGTTACTTGAAAAGGCCGTAAACAAACATTTATATTACCTAAGTCCGAAATTATCAAGGATTTAGAGGGCATAAATGACTCACAATTTCTATGTAGATTCTAAGAAAACCATTTGTAAAGCCAAGAAAACAGAGGGCCGGGGGCATTATAGGATATTTATGCTCGCAAGTGACATGCGAGCGAATGATGGTTTATGCAAATTTTACTGGATTTGCCGCATGTTTACGTGACGTCATAATCCTGCGTCAATATGTAAATTAGCTGCTTCAAAATTAAAACAAGATGGCCGAAGTTGAGTGAGTCACTATAGATTTAGACTTTCTTTTGAACTAAATCCTTGATAATTTAGGGCTTAGGAAATATAAATGATATTAATGTGATCTTTTTTCTCGCTGCGCTCGGGCATAAATAATCTTCATTGGGCCTAAATAAACCATTATGCCCTCAAAAGATCACATTAATGTTATATTGCATTCAAGTCATAACAGCCGCGAAGGATTGCCGATACTTTTCATAATATTTTCCCACGTTTCCTTGTTTGTCTTGTCATTTTTACTTGTTCAACTCAGTAATTATGCTAAAACAATTATTCGGAGAATATTCGCCGAGACCAAGAGACTAGAATCGCGCGGAATGATATGCTCGTGGCACGTCGTGGCGCTAAATCTATTTTTGGTAACCGGAAGGTGAGCACACTTGAGGATTCTGTTGTGTTTTATGAATAAAATTGTAGTCGTGCGCGCGCTACTGACGCCACTCACGCTATCGAGCGCGCGCTGCAAAAACCGTGTATTTGGCTTCTCACTATTCACACTATCTTTGCTGGTATTTTTGTGACCACCTCTGCTATTCTTTTCTCCTTTTTCTTGGTTTACCTTTCTTTTTTGTCGGCCTTTTTGTCGATCCAAATTCAAGATTTGATAAAATGTTGAGAACTTTCAGAAGACTGTCTTCGTTAACAAAGTAAACATCCATAACTCCACTCCACTGTCTTCGGTTTACCAGAATTTTTTTTTTCTGCCGGAAGTCAGATTTCGCTAACGTGTTCTCAACTTCGTTACTAAAAATAGATTTAGCGCCACGAGCATCGACCACACATCAGTACGAGATTCGCTCTGGTCTCTTGCCGAGACGAATTAATTATCCACTCGGGATAATGCGGCTGACAAGATGGCGGGTGTAAACTGTCGTTTTGCCACAGAAAAACACAAACGTTTTTTTATAAAGAAATCTTATTTTGAGGTTCCTGAGTTGCTATTGACCCTATGAAAAACGAGTGAAGACTGGAAACGAGCACCACGAAATGCAAATGATTTCAGAAAGAGATTTCCATTACAAGAAAGACCATATCTAAATAAGTAACTTGGTACATTTATTTTATTTTACATTTAGGTTTTACACGACCCCACAAGCTGTAGCTTTAACAATTTATCGTGTATAAATATAACTTATTATTATTATTGTTATTATGATAATGATGATGATGATGGTCATTGCAGATAATGCTGGAGTGTGCTGGCCTGTCGCAGCCCATATTCATGATAACAGGCTCCTGTCAAGGAATAGAGATTACTTTAGACAATGATTCTCTTCCTTTTGGTGCTGTCATGATTGGCAGTAGAAGTACCAGGCAACTCATCATGCATAACACTGGTGACGTTGGGGCAGCATTTGCATGGAACTCGGACAAGTTTGGCCCTGATTTTAGTTTATCTCCCATTAAGGGATATATATCATCTGGAATGGAGGTACCATTCCAAATAGTCTTCCATCCTGCTGCAGTAAATCATGACATCAGATATGAGGTATTACACTGATTATTCCATGAGTATAATCATTCAATCGAGATTCAGATTAATTCCTTTTGTTTCCAAAGGGTCTTCGTTGCGCAATTGAAGGAGCAAAACCACTGAAGCTAGTATTAACTGGAAGTTGCATGGCACAAACGCCATTGAAAGAGGTATAACGTTATTCCTGTCTTTTTCTGTATTCAACAGAGGAAGCAACACTGCTGTATTATTTACCATTCACTTATTTTACAAAAGATCGAAACTGATATAACTGCATTCATGAATAATATTATTGTTTTTGACATCAAAGTAAAATAGAGTGCAAATCATATGTCCGTGAAATAGTACTATTGCTAAATAGTACTAAATAGTGTTATCTCCATTGTTTTCTATTGTTTCATCAGTGCTATTTAGTACTAATTAGTTAGTACTGTTTCACGGATATATTTTTTATATTGCAGGTACTACATTTTGCCACTCACGTTCGCACTCGTGAGACACGTAATCTTGTCATCCATAATCGCACCAATCAGCTATGGATGCTACGCCCGGTGATCGAAGGTGAGCATTGGTCAGGTCCAGACTCTATCACGGTTGAGCCCCAACAGAGCAAGAACTATGAGTTGACATACAGACCAATTGTCATGACAGTGGAAGGGAAAAAACACATGGTGAGGATCTCCAGTATTATCCGCACTTGTAGGAATTTATCTAAACAGATCTTGGAATTTTTGTTTTCAGGGTTCAGTGTTTTTCCCATTACCAGATGGTAGTGGCTTGCTATACAATATTACTGGTTCTGCTGAAGGGCCCAAACCAGTCAGTAACATACAACGTGATGTCCCTTGTAAAACGTCGTACACTGAGCTGCTCAGCGTAACAAATTGGCTTCGAAGACCTCAAAGGTACAAAGTTGTGTCTCTATGTTCCTCCCTTCCTTTCTCCTCTTCCTTTCCTCCCTTCCTCCCTTCCTCCCTTCCTCCCTTCCTCCCTTCCTCCCTTCCTCCCTTCCTCCCTTCCTCCCTTCCTCCCTTCCTTATTTACTCCCTCCCTTCCTTCCTCCCTTCCTCCCTTCCTTCCTCCCTTCCTCCCTTCCTTCCTCCCTTCCTTCCTCCCTCCCTCCCTTCCTCCCTCCCTTCCTCCTTTCCTTCCTCCTTTCCTTCCTTCCTTCCTTCCTTCCTTCCTTCCTCCCTTCCTTCCTTCCTTCCTTCCTTCCTTCCTTCCTTCCTTCCTTCCTCCCTTCCTCCCTTCCTCCCTTCCTCCCTTCCTCCCTTCCTCCCTTCCTTATTTACTCCCTCCCTTCCTTCCTCCCTTCCTCCCTTCCTTCCTCCCTTCCTCCTTCCTTCCTTCCTCCCTTCCTTCCTCCCTCCCTCCCTTCCTCCCTCCCTTCCTCCTTTCCTTCCTCCTTTCCTTCCTTCCTTCCTTCCTCCCTTCCTTCCTCCCTTCCTTCCTCCCTTCCTTCCTTCCTCCCTTCCTTCCTTCCTTCCTTCCTCCCTTCCTCCCTTCCTCCCTTCCTCCCTTCCTTCCTTCCTCCCTTCCTTCCTTCCCCCCTTCCTTCCTTTATCCCTTCCTACCTCCCTTCCTTACTGCCTCCTTCCTTCCTTGCACTCCTTCCTCCCTTGCATTCCTTCCATCCTTGCACTCATTCCTTCCTTGCACTCCTTCCTTCCTTGCACTCCTTCCTTCCTTGCACTCCTTCCTTCCTTGCACTCCTTCCTAACTTGCACTCCTTCTTTCCTTCCTTGCACTCCTTCCTTCCTTGCACTCCTTCCTTCTTTGCACTCCTTCCTTCCTTGCACTCCTCCCTTCCTTCCTTCCTTGCACTCCTTTCTTTCCATTCTTGCACTCCTTTCTTTCCTTCCTTGCACTCCTTCCTTCCTTCCATGCATTCCTTCCTTCCTTCCTTGCACTCTTCCCTTCCTTCCTTGCACTCCTTTCTTTCCTTTCTTGCACTCCTTTCTTTCCTCTCTTGCACTCCTTCCTTCCTTCCTTGCATTCCTGCCTTCCTTCCTTGCACTCCTCCCTTCCATTTTATCTTCCTTCCTTGCACTCCTTCCTTCCTTTCTTCCTTCGATCCTTCCTTGCTTCCTTCCTTTCTTCCTTGCACGCCGCCTTCCTTCCTTCCTTCCTTCCTTCCTTCCTTCCTTCCTTCCTTCCTTCCTTCCTTCCTTCCTTCCTTCCTTCCTTCCTTCCTTCCTTCCTTCCTTCCTTCCTTCCTTCCTTCCTTCCTTCCTTCCTTCCTTCCTTCCTTCCTTCCTTCCTTCCTTCCTTCTTCCTTCCTTCCTTCCTTCCGTCCTTCCTTCCTTCCTTCCTAATTTCCTTCCCTCCCTCCCTCCCTACCACCCTCCCTCCCGCCCGCCCGCCCACCCGTCCGCCTTCCTTCCTTCCTTCCCGCCCTCCCTTCCTTCCGCCCTCCCTTCCTTCCGCCCTCCCTTCCTTCCGCCCTCCTTTCTTCCCTTCCTCCCTTCCTCCTGCCTCCCTTCTTCCCTTCCTCCCTTCCTCCTGCCTCCCTTCCTTTCTTCTTTGCACTCCTGCCTTCATTCCTTGCACTCCTGCCTTCCATCTTATCTTCCTTCCTTGCACTCCTTCCTTCCTTTCTTCCTTCAATCCTTCCTTGCTTGCTTCCTTTTTTCCTTGCACTCCTTCCTTCCTTCCTTCCTTTCTTCCGTCCTTTCTTCCTTGCACTCCGTCCTTCCTTCCTTTCTTACGTCCTTTCTTCCTTGCATTCCTTCCTTACTTCCTTGCACTCCTTCCTTTCTTGCTTTACCCCTTCCTTGCTTCCTTCCTTCCTTTCTTCCTTTCTTCCTTGCAGTCCTTCATAATACTTATTAATTTATTTAGGTTCCGTGCAGTTATCGAGATGCTAAAACCAGAAAGACCAGACAATGCTACCACTATTAAAGGTCTTGATTACATCGATGTTCCAGGACTCTCTAAACGAGATTACAAAATGAACTTCTTTGCGCATAAGGAAGGGAGTGTTAGTGCGAGGGTAAGTTAGGGTTAGTTCTTCTATCCGAGCTGACTGAATGATTTGAATATCCGATGGCATTAAACACTTAGTCACAGAGGACACAGAGTAATTCAACAACTTTGTTCATCGTAAACTATTGTATTGTATTGTATTATATTGTACTGTATTGTACTGTACTGTATTGTATTGTATTGTATTGTATTGTATTGTATTGTACTGTATTGTATTGTATTGTTTTGTATTGTACTGTGTATTGTATTGTATTGTGTTGTACTGTACTGTATTGTATTGTATTGTTTTGTATTGTACTGTATTGTATTGTATTGTATTGTATTGTATCGTTAGGTAATAATGAAAACTCTGTTTTTATTCCAGGTAACTTTTCGAAACGAGCAAACCAATGAGTTCCTGTTTTACTATGTGACCTTCAAAGCAACGGCTCCCGGTGTCATGGCAGCCATCGAATTGTGTACTCCTGTTAGAAAGAGCACTTCTCACGTGGTGACACTACACAATCCGCTCAATGCTCCTGTTACCTTCAATTCTCAGTGCTCTGTGGGAGATATCCAGTTACCACCCAATTTTACCATCCCTCCGCTTTCAGAGGTACAGATATTCACTTTAATTACTTCGTGTTTCAACTGATTTAGGGTGAATGGCTACTGTTGCAGTAACCGAAAAGTCTGAGAAATAGCTTTAAAGAGGACTTCACAATATCTGGAATGGAAAATAGATCGCGTTCATCATTTATTTCACTAATATAAAATGGCTCCCCGTGTTTCTTTTGAAGAAATAGAAAACGAGGCAGCGTGCTCTATTGAGTTATAGAAGCACGCGGGAATTGAAAGAAGACGAGAGAAGTGCTAGGAGAAGCACGAGGCGTAGCCGATAGAGCACAGCTGCCGAGTTTTCTATTTCTTTTATAAAATACAATTACGATTTTAAAGCAATGTTGCATTGTGCGACAGGCCCTGTCGGATTTATTATAGCTGTGGAACCAAATAGAATCTGCCGTACCAAACTGAATTAGACGCCGCTCTTTTGTCATGAGAACTTAATTCAACAATTAGGGTATTTTAGATTTGAATACAGGTTTTGCGCGCTCTGATTGGTCGAGCGTCCAGTGATTACGAAACGATAATTTCGTCTTTTCTCTGATATTCAAGTCTAACATTATACTCAAACAATCATTGGCCGATTATTGGTAAATATTTACCGAGACGAAGTCAATCGGCGAATAATTAGAGAGATTTAGCAAACACGACGCGACGTGAGAACACGACGTTAGATGACGAATATATCACATTTGGTCATTGCGTGACTACCGTGACAACGTCGCGACGTCAAGTTCACGACGCCATTTCACTTGTTTTCATGACGTTGAGGACGCCAACGGTCGTTTCACAGTAATTCGTCAGCGCGCGCGCCGTCCTCTTTCACATCGCGTCGTGTTTGCTAAATATCTCTATTGTTAAATACATGACCATATATGACATCATTTATTAGACCTCCAATTGTAGAATCCCTTTTCAATATTTGATTGTTCGCCATGTGTTTATTTGTATGTTGTTTTGTTTCAAGGGATCGTGTATGTTCGAATACTTGCCACTTAAAGCTGGCGAGTCTATTCCAGGCAAGCTATCGTTCCAAAGCTCTGAGCTTGGAGTTTATCAGTATGATCTTGTCTTGACTGCTACATCTGCTGGACCAGAGGCTCCTGTTCATTTTAGAGCCAGTCTCGGAACAAGTCAGATTCAGACTTGTCGCTTCGTCAGCTTTGCTAAATCTAAAGTGGAATATTCTTGCAAGGTAAGCCTAATAACTGTAGAACGACAACAACTACGTTCGAACACCGGGGAGCTTCCGTAACTGACATACGCAGTTTACCTTCAAATTCGAACGTTGTGTAATCGCAATTAATCGCAAAGACACAAACAGCATGCGAGGGAGACTAAGTCTTCTACAGCTTCAGGAGTGTTTTATCAGAGTACAGAATATTGCTCAACCTGATCTATTTGTTTTATAGATATATATTATAGTTAGGTATAATTTTTTTATCAACCAATCAATTCAATCAATTAATTACTCGTCAGAAATCTGCAAAGTTGCGCAATATCCGGTACGCAGCAACTCTTGAGGGATTTGCACATCGTGTCTTGCGAAGTCGAAGAAGACGGTTATTTTGGACTGCCGGAAGGCATTTCATGATGATTTTTTTAGGGAAATATTATACTCTTTGCTCGTCAGAGTGTTCGGTGTGTATTCAAAGACGAAAAGATCTCAGCAGCGAAAAACGAAGATCCATCAATGCCACGATGTCGATGCCGATATTCGCGAACTGAAACAGAGACACATGGAAGCCTTGAAAGCTTTATCAGTTATATGAAGCATTACAAACCTGGATGACTGAAATCCGATCCAGAAGTCAGTTGAAAGCAACGAACTTATCCAGCCAACTTAGAGCCGACTGACAAGCACAATTATATACACTGTATACAGTATGCTATTTATATCTACTACGAACTTACCCGGCCAACTTAGAGCCGACTGGCGAGCACAATTATATCCACTGCATACAGTATGCTATCTACTTGATAGATGAATTGGACTTGAATTTGCATTATTGCATTTGTGTATTGATTGTCGTTATTTATTGGTTTTTGTGGCTACTATCTCCATATATGGAGATGTAGCCACTATGCTATCGAGTTGTAAGTCCATCCGTAAGTAGTCCTAATATTCGGATAGTGTTCGGAATCGCACAGTGATCTGAATTCTTCGATCGACACCGAACTCACCGAATGACCTATGTCCGCTCGATGTTTCTTCGATGGACTTTTGTATTTTCGTGATTATCGAGTTTATATTGGCGATAATTTTTGTGACTATCGAGTTTATCGGCGACAACATCGGCGCTCGACGACATCTTATTATCGATTGAAACGTTATGCCTACGTTTCTTCCATGTGCTTTTAATTTATTGACGCGTTGGCTGAAGTAAGTTTTCACTCTATACAGCACTAGGTCAAGTGTTTGTTCGTAAATAATTGTTCAGGTTTTTTGACGATCTCGGTGGAGATTTTCCAGCAGAAATGTTACATAACATAATTACGGATTTTACCGATACTATTTATTGCTATATATTCTCAAAACACTTTTAGATAAAACAATTACATTCCTCTCATTTATTGATAAGATAAGTCAATCCTATTAAAGTGCCTATTAAACGAAAATGTCGATCCTTGTTTTATTGTACATTATTGTTGTTTGGTCTTTCTCTGAACATTTGTATTTAAACATCGACTTTGAGCGTGCGAACATTTTCATTTCGCGATTCGAAAATTATCATTTTCAACCAAAATGTGCGACAAGAGACTGGGCCCTTGACAATAATAATAATAATAATAATCTTTATTTTAAGTGGGTTTACAAATACAGCAATACAACAATACTGGTTTTTATTTGCTACTACGAAAGTTTACTATTTGCTTGTTTACATGGCGTTAATAAAAAAAGTGAATTGAGCTACGGGAACATTTTTTATTTCGCGCACGAAGTTGGGATTTTTGGGTTTCAAAGTGCGACAATTCCCGCTCGGTCAAACTATAGAAATGTGACGTCAAGAGTTGTGCAAACAAAGGCATGCACAACCTCTTGACGTCACCGAGCCATTGTCATCGTCACAGAGTTATTGCATCTAGTGGGCCAAATTGGAAACCGGACGGGGTCTGTTTTTTCGTTTCATAGGCACTTTTTAAAGTCTTAAAAGTCTTTAGTTCCATTATCTCTAGAACCAGATTGTATCCTAGATCATGCAATCCCTTATTTTCTTATCATCCAGTCTCCTCCTATTTTGGCATTGTCGACACACAATTATCTACCACACCCAAAGACACTATACTTCGTCAGAACTTCTTATTCCTATTTCCCACTTGCAATATTTTGACACAATCAGATAACTTATAATTTTTACTATCCAGCAGTATGACTTTGTTGCAGTATTTCAGAAGTAGAACCACATAGTATATAGCCAATCACGAACCTAGATAAAACTGACATTGATATAATGATAGACAGCTAGTGCGCGTCAGTATAATGGTGACCGCACCTCAAATTGTAATTAGTCCTAGTTAGTAAAGCCTACCGAGAGCGCTCCCTTAACAGAAAGACGAGCACTTCAAAGTGTCTGTTTGGCGGTCATGGTCGAGGTGTTGGGCTGTGCTTAAAAGGTTAAATCTAGGATGATTCTAGGATACTGATTCTTGATTCTTCATTCACTGGTTCACTATTGCATCTAAAAACACCCTCGCTCTCCTCGTGTACATAAAGGATCATATTTCTTATCACGTGTCTCATGACAATGTCAATCAAAGTTTCTTAAAATTAACCATAACAATATCAAATGTCAATGTCTGTACTTCTGAGAGTACGTCACTCTCCTCACACTCCCCCCGTTGACTAAGCTCTAAACACTTTGGTCAACCATAAGTTCGTTTATAATTGTTCTTGCATTCGACGCTGATGTCCTTTGTGGTCGTCGTTGAGGATCTTGTCCGTCTGCTTGTCGTCGTCGTTGAGGTTCATCCGTTGCTTCGTTGTCTTGTCCTTCATCTTCTTTTTCTTCTTCTAGTTGTCTACTTTATGTTTCTAGGGAGTACAGTAGCTGCACGGTTCTTCGAAGAGTGGTCAGTGTTCCGCGCTTCGTCGTTGTCTTTAGCTGTACACCTCTAACTTCGCCATCTCCGCTCTGTATTAGTTCGTTGACAACTCCCAATCTCCACCTGCTTCTTGGTAGATTCTCGTCATGTATAAGAACTACATCACCTAACTTGACTGTTCTTTTGGAGGCTCTCTTTAATCGTCGTAGATGGAATTCGCGCAGGTTAAGGAAGTACTCTTTAACCCATCTGTTCCAGAAGTGTTTTATGAGTCGGTCCAAGTAACATGCTCTTTTCTGTATGGCTGACTCGTCTTGTTCGTCATCACTAAACTCTTGAGGGGTTGCGGGTAGTATGGCAAGTCGTCGTCCGATTACAAGGTGCGATGGAGTGAGTGGTTGTTCGCAGAACTCTGATTCGACTTGGGTGAGTGGTCGGCTGTTTAGGGTACCTTCTACTTGCACCACAACGGTCTCTAACTCTTCGTAGGTAAGCTTCGCGTTGCCAAGTACTTTTCGTAGGCTTCTCTTGACCAGCTGTATCATCCGTTCATAAAAGCCGCCCACCAGGGAGCTTTCTCCATGATGAAGTTCCACTTGATTCCTCGTTCCGCTGCATATCCTTGAATTTCTTGGTTGCTGAAGAGGCTCTTCAGTTCTTGACTTGCACGTTTGAAGGTCGTCGCGTTATCTGAAGTTATGGTGCTAGGAATTCCTCTTCTAGAGATAAATCTTTGAAAACATCGTTGAAACGCGTGCGTCGAGAGATCTGGAGTTAGTTCTAGGTGCAGCGCTCTTGATGATGCACAAGTAAAGAGGCAAATATAGGCTTTCTTCATTTCTGTACCTGTATTCTGCTGGTCCGCGTTCTTGATGTACAAGGGTCCCGCGTAGTCTACTCCAACATGAGTGAAGGCTAAGGTCTGTGATGTTCTGATTTCCGGCAATTCTGCGCGTGGTGGTGGTCTGAAGGGTAATCCTCGCATCTTCTTACATAGCACACAGTTGTGTAGAATTTTTCTTACCAGTTGTCTTCCGCGTGATATCCAATATTGACTTCGCAGTTCTGTTAGCGTGTCCTTGACTCCCCCGTGGAGTACGGTCTTGTGAAACTGATAGACTATCAATGTCGTAAATGGATGGTCTCTTGGAAGTAGGACTGGATATCGTGATTCTGTAGGTAAAGGTGCATTGGCAAGTCTTCCTTTACATTTCGTCTTCGTACAATCCAAGTTGTAGTTGTAGGTCAGTCTTTGTAGTTTGGAAGGCACTTGATGGCTTTTTGTGTTTCGAGTATCCAAAGTCGTCTTGCTTCCTGCATTTCGTCTTGGCTCAGTAAACCTGTCACAATAGGCTTGTTTTCTGTCTTCAACTTGAGGTTGTGTACGTACCTTCTTACTAGTGCGGTAACTTTGATCAGTTTGGAGTAGGTCGATCGAGTACTTGTTGCAGTCGATGATTTCTGCGAGTCTTGCTTTAGTTTGCGTAGTAGTTACGTACACCACTGTGCTTGTTTTCTCTTGTTTCGTCAGTCGAATTTCTGTCAGGTAGCTATCTTGAGAGTTGTCTTCAATTTGACTACCAACATCTAGTTTAGGGAAGATCTCCGTCTCAGTTTTAGCCATGGTGGCCCCTCCCACCACGAAGGAGTATTGATCAGTACTGATGGGAGGTATCCTCTGGATCCAATATCTGCAGGGTTCTCCACTCCTGGGCAGTGACTCCACATGTCATTGTCAGTCAGCTCCAAGATGTTGTTTCCTCGATTCTGTACAATTTGCTTGTAATCGTTGTCTGAGATTATCCAGAAGAGTACGGCTTTGCTGTCTGTCCAACAATAGGTGGCTTCAATCGTCATAACAGGTGACAGAGTTTCCAAGACGGGCTGTGATGACTGCTGCAAGTAGTTCGAGGCTTGGTATTGTGAGCTTAGATAATGGACTTAATCTCGTCTTGGATGCTACAAGCGTAGTGTATATTCCTTGTGTCGTTTCCACTCGCAAGTAGACTGTAGCGCAGTACGCCTTCTTTGAAGCGTCGCCAAACCCGTGTAGGCTGATGGACTTGACTTCTCCGTTCAGCTCTGGAAAATAATATATATTAGTAGTTATCTGCTTCACTTTAGATATGTCTGCAAACCACTTGTGGATCGTCTTTCTTTTCTCGTCTGGTAGGGGCGTGTCCCAGTCGTACTTATCCGCACAGTGTTCTTGAAGTAGGACTTTGATGGGCACTAAGATGGGACGATTCCAAGTGGATCGAAGAGCTTGGCTGACATTCGTAGAATGTTTCTTTTCGTCAATTCTAGCGTTTGCGCGAATTCGACGATCTTTTCGATTTTGAAAACTATGACATCAGAATCTAGATTCCAGTTCATTCCTAATACTTTGTTCTCAGTTCTAGTTGTAATTTCGTCTAAACCACCGACGGAAATCTTTGCCTAAGATTCATCTTCTTGCTTGACTGTAGAAGGTGCCGACTCGTTGACTTTCGCATCTTGTATGATTTGTTGCATGAGCTCTTTACTGTTTGAGGCCTATTTTCTAAGGTTGAATCCTCCTGCGAGACAGGCTATAGTTGCTTGGTAGAGTTTAAAGGCTTCATCTTCGTTTTCTCCTCCGCAAGACGAGTCGTTGACATACAATGATGATTGTACCTTCTGTGCTGTTTCTGGATCTTGAAAGTAATACTTTGAAATATGGTGTTTTAATGTGGCATTTAGAAGAAATCCCGAAAATTACGCGGCAAAAACGATACACTTCGACAGTCGGGTCAGGTTTCGTGACATCATCTATCCACAAGAATCTCATCAAGTCTCGCTGCTCTTTGGTGACGGCGATGTTCAGAAATGCCTTCTCTATGTCTGACACCAGACCAATTTTATGGCTTCTGAATCTGGTTAAATTCTCGAATATCTGTGAGATGAGAGATGGGCCAGTGTACGTGCATTCATTTAGGGATGGTGAACTTGGCTTGACTTTAGCACTGGCGTCGAAAACAACTCTCAATTTCGTTGTCACAGCATCCTCTCTTATCACTGCTTGGTGAGGAAGGTAATGTACTTGCCCTGGGAATGGCTCTTGCTCTCTGTCGACCTTCTTGATGATTCCGTTTTGTAGTTGTTCCGTGAAGATTTTGTTGTATTCTTTAAGTACATTCGTTCGTCTATTATAACTATTTTAGACGGAAAATTACAATTTCTTCATTAACTTTGCTGTTGAAATGTGATTTTATTAAGAAAATCATTTTACCCCGTTGTTCAGCCATTGTCCGCCACATTGAAACTCATTACTATTCAAAAATTGGTTATTTATAAGAGTTTACCAGTTAATTCCCTACCCCTCCCCCCTAAAACTCCTGTTTGTTTTTACTCAAAAAGACCAATATCAAAGTTGTCAAACTAGTTTTATCATTCTCAGACACTTGTAATCTGAAAAACTTCGAAAATCATTTCGAAAGCATATATTTTGTGGGATATTCCATTTTTATGATGTGGGAACCCTGTGGTGTGGCATGAAAATATTTAATTCAAATTTTGGGATGTTTCTTTTATGGGATTTTGTGTGATTTTCAATATGTTACTTAGGTCACTCCTCTCTGTCATATGGAAGTAAAATTATTTCTGTTGCAATTTGTTTGACCTCAAACAACAGCTTGGCTGGGTTTTTTCATGATGCGGGAACCCTGTGGTGAAACATCAATATCTTTAAGAGGATATTTATTTGAACATCGCGTAATATCCGCGAAAAGCGCCAAAAACGAGCGCTTTTGAACAGTTTGACTTTCGATTTTCGCTTTGGATTAACACTCTAATTTTATTTTAACTAAGCACAAGCTATTAAAAACAAAGTAAATTGTCTGTTTAAAGCTGTTTTAGCGTTGTACAAAGCCATTTTCCTGCTTTTTGTTTCAAATTTGAGCTAATTCAGGGGAAAACATCAGCAATAATACATCGCACAGAATGGAGGGACACATACGGGACTTTGCCTATTGTTTGGCGCGAGATTCAAATGATGTTCATTAGAGTGTGACTCGCTAATACTACAATTTACAAAGGAATTTGACGAAAATGGCTGAAGTGGGTACTCAAAGCCAGTCTTTTTCTTGATTTGTGTATCAGTTTCTAAAGTTATTAAGGGTGGAAATGAAAGTCAAGATGTTAAACCAACTGCTGATATGAATAAAAATTACAACACTTATTTTGTTATAGTATCCTTTTTCATGACAAAATAAGGATATTTTTGGTCATTTTACTATGGAAACTGTACAGACACCCTCGAAACATCGATATTTTCTGTTCATCACGATAACTATTCAAAGTTATTAAGGGTGGAAAATAAAGATAAATAAATAAGGATCATCTTCCACCATCAAGTTGAATCATCCGCGGAAGCTTTATAGTATCCTTTTCGAGTGATAATAATCTTGGTCTTCACGAGACTCTTGTTGTCATAGCGACCGACGTGAGTTCAACTCATTCTCGCTTAGCTTTGCTTTATCAGATAACTAATACGCAAAACCTATCATTTGAAAGCTTATATAAAGTGTAAGTTCAGTTGTTAAGTAAGTTTTTGACGAGTTTATAGTGTATGCGATGAAAAACTACGAAGTAATCAATTCGGCTCAGTTCTGTCTTCAAGTCGTTTGCAGCCGTGTTGTCATTTGAATGACTCTTAGCGGCCGACGTGAGTTCAACTCATTCTCGCTTTAACAGATAACTAATACTCAAAAGCTATCATTTGAAAGCTTAAATAAAGTGTAAGTTCAGTCGTTAAGTAAGTTTTTGACGAGTTTATATATAGTGTATCGGCGATGAAAAACTATGAAGCAATAAAATCGGCTTCTGTCTTCAAGTCGTTTGTTGTCACTGTTGAATGACTCTTAGCGGCCGACGTGAGTTCAACTCATTCTCGCTCTATCAGATAACTAATATTGACGCAATACCTATTATTTGAAAGCATATATAAAGTGTAAGTTAAGTTTTTGACGAGTTTATAGTGTATGCGATGAGAAACTACGAAGTAATCAATTCGGCTTTTGTCTTCAAGTCGTTTGTTGTTGTCATTTGAATGACTCTTAGCGGCCGACGTGAGTTCAACTCATTCTCGCTCTATCAGATAACTAATACGCAAAACCTCTCAAAAACCAGCAAAAAGTATATTATAAAGGCATGACGTTCGTATAAATGTTGATTTCTAGAAGAGCCGTTGATCCATTGATAGTATTTCACTGGGTAGACAGGGTTTCTATCGCGTCATTTCATGCATATTAATGACGCCTTTAGAAATCGTTCGACTGTAAGTACATGTCCCAAAAGACAATTAGCCATTTCAAAAACGAGTGGAGGACTGGGAACGAGTTTTAAGAATTAATCTAATTAAGAAATCAACCCCATCACAAGAAAGAGCATATCAGAATTAGTAAGTTTCAGGAGTTTGATAGGGTTTGGACAAGTAGCAACTGAACTGCAGACATTTAAAAACTGCAAAAATTACAAAGAAATGTATGGTTACGGGGGACAAGTGTCCCTGGTAATTTTGTAATTTTTGAGATGTTTGGAAAGCTGTTACTCGTTCAATATCTAACTAAACATTTTTTAATTAGATTAATTCTAAAAACTCGTTCCCAGTCCTTTACTCGTTTTTGAAATGGCTAATAGGATTCTGTGCGATGAGTAAATATACAGATCTAGCCCATGTGGACAGTTTTCAAATCAAATTTTCACTTTGGATTAACACTTTCAAAACCATCCCAAATAACTTGAACTCTTTGCTAAAGCAGTTTTAGCCTTGTACAAAACGTATTCTCCATGCTATTGGTTTTTGGTGCTCAATACGCGCGTTCGTAAAAAATCTCCTCTTAATTCCAATTTTCGGGATGTTCCACCGAAGGGATTTTTGGGATATTTAGTATGTTACTTAGATCACTTCTCTTGATATCTTAACAGTGAAAAACATTCTATTGCAATTAGTTTGATCTGGACCCCAAAAAATCCGTAGATTGACTGCATGGACTATTATATCATTTATAATATTCATTAATAATTCATTAGGCAGCTGTCCAATCTGTGCTCAGCATTCTGGTCACGTGGCTACCTTGTAACTCCCATACAATTTCCAAGAAACTAAAAACACGGGGAGGGTTTGAATAGTTGGCAGGGAATAGGTGGGGTTGATTAATTACTGCAATTGTTCATAAGTATGATACAGAATAGTAATAAAGCTTATTAGTATTCTGTATCTGATACAGAATACTAATAGACCTTATTAGTATTCTGTATCAGATACAGAATACTAATAAGCTCTATAAGTATTCTGTATCGATCAATGCATTATATGAGAGGAACAATACATTATCCTAAAAGCTAATTAAGAAAAATCAGTACACGTTAGATTTTGTTCCGCAGTTTCTTTAATGTAACTCCCTTCCTCTATTGGAGCTTAGCACCTTCACAGTTTTAGTATTATTTACAATATGAGTGGCAATGTTGTATCTTATTTACAATCTCGAGCCGAGGGCGAGAGATTGTATATAAGATACAACATTGTCACGAATATTGTAAATTACTTATGATATTGTTTAATCATTGTTTGAACCAGGTAGGCGTTTCAACCAGAATTGTAGTCAATATCTGATTGAGATGAAAATAATATGATAATTAAATAACTGTTCTTTTAGCATTCAATTCTCATCCGCACTAAACAATGAAGGTAGTTTCGTATTATATTAAGATATCGATTGTTTAATAAATGTTTTATTCCTTTTCATACTTGGTAGTTTTTGAATAGAGTCGATTGCTCATTAAGACAACAAAGAACAAATACGGCAAATATGTAATATGCCTGCTTTTTCATTTAGACTGATACATTTACCCTTTTGTTTGGTTTTCAAAGGGCGCTTTAATTATGAATTCATGCGAACGGAGTTTTGTTTATTTTCAATCAAATCAAGAACAGTTCTCACAGGAAGGTCACAGAGCTAAGACGGGCATCAGTTTGAGACGATGGCTGACAAATTTCGTAAACCGCCAAAAGTGCATCACAAGAGAGTCAGTTGTTGAGGGAATGTGCCCAAACTAGCACCGAAGTGGAGTGTAAAGATTTCTGAAGTCTGGCAGATGTCTCGTAAAAACAAGGTAGCAAGGAAAGAGTATATTGACTTTCTTTTGACACATAAATTCCGTATGAAGCTCTAGTTCGACTAACATTACTTTACCATCTTCTAATTCGAGGTTCTTGAAAATAATAATGTAGCAAGTAACGCAATATTTAGCGAGAACTGTGCGAAGTCCTTAATTTGAAGTAATCTCGTGTCTTTCAAAGTTTGTTATAATTTATTTGAGATTGTGAAAGTATTGCCGCACAAAGCTAGAAATCCAATAATTGTATCATTAGTAAGTAAGCTTATAATATTCATGAATAATTCAATAGGCAGCTGTCCAATCTGTGCTCAGCATTCTGGTCACGTGGCTACCTTGTAACTCCCATACAATTTCCAAGAAACTAAAAGCACGGGGAGGGTTTGAATAGTTGGCAGGGAATAGGTGGGGTTGATCAATTACTGCAATTGTTCATAAGTATGATACAGAATAGTAATAAAGCTTATTAGTATTCTGTATCTGATACAGAATACTAATAGACCTTATTAGTATTCTGTATCAGATACAGAATACTAATAAGCTCTATAAGTATTCTGTATCGATCAATGCATTATATGAGAGGAACAATACATTATCCTAAAAGCTAATTAAGAAAAATCAGTACACGTTAGATTTTGTTCCGCAGTTTCTTTAATGTAACTCCCTTCATTGGAGCTTACCACCTTCACAGTTTTAACTTACTTACTATAAATGATACAATCATTGGATTTCTAGCTTTGTGCGGCAATTCTTTCACAATCTCAAATAAATTATAACAAACTTTGAAAGACACGAGATTACTTCAAAATAAGGACTTCGCACAGTTCTCGCTAAATATTGCGTTACTTGCTATTAGAAGATGGTAAAGTAATGTTAGTCGAACTAGAACTTCATACGGAATTTATGTGTCAAACGAAAGTCAATAGACTCTTTCCTTGCTACCTTGTTTTTACGAGATATCTGCCAGACTTCAGAAATCCGTCTTTACACTCCACTTCGGTGCTAGTTTGGGCACATTCCCTCAACAACTGACTTTCTTGTGATGCACTTTTGGCAGTTTACGAAAATTGTCAGCCATCGTCTCAAATGCCCGTCTTAGCTCTATGACCTTCTGTGAGAACTGTTCTTGATTTGATTGAAAAGAATCAAAACTCCGTTTGCATTCACAATTAAAGCGCCCTTTGAAAACCAAACAAAAGTGTAAATGATATTCTAAATGAAAAAGCATTCATATTACATATTTGCCGTATTTGTTCTTTGTATGTCTTAATGAGCAATCAACTCTATTCAAAAACTATCAAGTATGAAAAGGAATAAAACATTTATTAAACAATCGACATCTTAACTAAGCTATAATGCGAAACTGCCTTCATTGTTTAGCTAGTGCGGTTAAGCAATCGGAATGAGAATTGAATGCTAAAAGAACAGTTATTTAATTATTATATTCTTTTCATCTCAATCAGATATTGACTACAATTCTGGTTGAAACGCCTACCTGGTTCAAACAATGATTAAACAATATCATAAGTAATTTACAATATTCGTGACAATGTTGTATCTTATATACAATCTCTCGCCCTCGGCTCGAGATTGTAAATAAGATACAACATTGCCACTCATATTGTAAATAATACATATATATTTGCAACCAGTAAAATTTTACGACAATTTTTCCGTCGTAAATGAGCCTCATTTTGTCCGTTGTATAATAAATCTCTTATTAGACGTGTAGTATGGCTGAATATTTTAGTTGTATTTTACACATCAAACTGTCTAATAAGGTATATTATAATGCTTTCTGATTGTTTTAGGTTGACAACAGTGATTTTCATGTTGAAAAAACTATCACTGCAGCTTCAGCATCAAGTGGAGGGACAGATGTTGGAGTGGATGTGACATACGAACCAGTTCGTCTTGGTGACACGAGAGCGACACTGACCATATATTCCCCTATTGGGGGCGAATATGTATTTCCTTTGTTTGGTCACTGCTCAGCCCCAAAACCTCAAGGCCCTTATACCATCAAGTCAGGCGCCACCACGTCCATTCCTTTTAAGAACGTTTTCCCGAGTACAACGCAGTTCCAGTTTGTCGTCGATAACCCATGCTTTAATGTCAAGGCAAGTGAAACCATACGAGCCAAGAAAACTCACAATATTATCGTTGGTTATGAAGCAGGCCAGAGCGCCTCCAAGGCACCACGCATGGGCAAGTTAATGATATCGTGTTCAAAGAGTGCAGGTGGCACTGGCAATGTGACGTGGACCTATTATTTAAAGGGAAACGTTCCTTGATGCTCAGTCTGCATGTTTGTAATGATTAGTTATTTGCATTCACTTGTAATGGAAGGTGTGTCTTTTAAATATATTCAGTTTAGAACCGTTTGGATATTAAAAGTTTGTTCTGTAGTTGAAGTGTTTTATGTAAGAGTTTTTAAATTAAAATTAGCGAGAACGGAAGCATTATATAAGCCTTATACATCCCAGGTTTCCACACAAAAAATAGTCCCAAAAGACGTCATTAATCAGATTTTTACTAATATACAGCGAATATGTATTTTTTCAATGTCAGAAAATCTCAATATCCGGTCACATGCTATCGAGACGCTATTTTGTATTTTAGACAAAACGAGGAAGGCTTCGGCGATTCATGTGGAATTTTACGAGTGATATCTTGCACTTCTTACTCGTCGGCGTGTTAAGTTGAGTGTTAAAGACGAGAAGATCTTCAAATTTGAGTTCGCCACCCCTTCGATCGAAGAAGATGGCTATTTTGGACTCGCCACACGAACTGAGACCAGCAAATATGGTCAAATACCATGAGCTTCGCTCGATAAAACTGTCAACATGCCGATATTCGCGAACTGAAACAGAGACACATGGAAGCCTTGAAAATCTGTATTCGTGGGGGGGGCAGGGGGCTCCCGAACTCGACAAACCGCCGCTCCGCCCCAAGGGCCTTTCCCCTGGACACCCTCGGATCGCAGGGCGTGCAATTTGTTTTAAAAAAAACGGCGGCTCCTCACCGTCCAACGAGCTTCAGCTGCCCGCACCCCCGCTATCCTCGTGTGTCCAGGGAGCCCCCCTGCCCCCAATCACTGCCGTAGGTCAACCAAACAATAAGAACATTAAAATCAAAACTAAAAATAAGAACAAAAATAACAATAAGAACAAAAATAACTACGAACAAAAATAACAATAAGAACAAAAATAACAATAAGAACAAAAATAATAATAACAAAATAATAACAATGATAGCAAAATAATAACAATAAGAACAAAAATAACAATAAGAACAAAAATAATAATAACAAAATAATAACAATGATAGCAAAAATAACAATAAGAACAAAAATAACAATAAGAACAAAAGTAACAATAAGAACAAAATGATAACAATGATAAAAATAAGAACAATGATAGCAAAAATAACAATAAGAACAAAAATAACTAAGAACAAAAGTAACAATAAGAACAAAATGATAACAATGATAAAAATAAGAACAATAATAACAATAAGCACAAAAATAACTACGAACAAAAATAACAATACGAACAAAAATAACAATACGAACATAAATAATACGAACAAAAATAACAATACGAACAATAATATAAATAAAGAACAATAAGAACAAAAAGAACGATGAGAACAATGAGAACAACATCATAAGTCTTCTTCCCACTTTTTGTCCCGCGATTTTGTTTTTGATATTGTAGGAAAAAGCTAGATGTCATTTTTTCTCAAACACCAGCGTTTCGAGGGAGGGTTCCCGAATTCCTCAAACTTTCAGGAGAAGTTGTACACTTATAAAACATCCATTACCCTTAAAACACGCCAGAAAACAATTCATTTAAGCCGCGGGACAAGGCACTTTAAAATATTTCGAGCAAAGCTTGATAACCTGCTGTGTAAGACCTGACCCAAAATCAACGTTTTCAAACGAAGAATGTTTTTTCAAATGTCTAAAGTCTTTACTAAATCGTTGCCGTTATGTCAATTCTTTTGACGTTGGTTTCTGTATTACGATATTCCTTTGATGTTGTAGCAGAATCGGCTTCCAAAAGCGTGTAGTTTGGGATTTATTGCGATTTTTTCGTTTGCGGTCCGACATGACATGAAATATGGGAATTGTCCCTTTAAGGATTTTCGCGTAATAACTTCCAAAAAGCTCAAGCAGTTTGAAACTTTCATGACATCATGATTGCGTAAAGAGTTATAGAATATTATTGAGTTTTCGCAATTTATTTCTTTTTCGCAGTTTTATTTCAGATTTTCTATTCGCGTGATGGGACAAATCCAGGTTTTTACAATTGTCAGGTGAAAATAAAAAAAATTGGGAAGTAACACTTTCTAAACATAATAATAATTATTATTTTTTAATTTTCAGGAAAATCACCTGAGGAACAGAGTATGGTGGCGGATAACCGCTCCCAAAAAATAAATGAGAATTGCTAGCACAAATAGAGTCTTGGAACGGACGTAACTTTGAGAAAGCTTTCCAATTTTTTGAAAGCGTGTCATCAAATGGGTCTTAGTTCTGAAGACCCTTTCTGTGCTAACATCTCTCATATGAATATTGAATATATATTGATTTTAAAGGCATAAGATTATATTCAAGATGTTGGATAGGGTCTGCGCAGGGTCTACGCAGGGTCAGCGCAGGGTCAGCGCAGGGTCTGCACGGGTCTGCGCAGGGTCTGCACAAGGTCAGCGCAGGTTCTGCGCCGGGTCTGTGCGGGGTCTGCGCAGGGTCTGCACAAGGTCAGCGCAGGTTCTGCGCCGGATCTGCGCGGGGTCTGTGCATGGTCGGCGCGGGGTCTGCGCAGGAAAGGTAACCTATTAATCTCCTATTTAAGAAAATCAATAGTGGTATCTGCAGTAAATAATGGATAAGTAAGAAATTGATCAACCAACAAAGAAAGAAAGAAGTTATGAATAAATAAATAATGAATCAATAAATTATAAATAATAAACAAAATCAATTATAAATCAATAAATAAATTCATAGAAAGTAAATAAATAATAAATAAATAATAAATCAATAAATAAATAAATGATCAATATATCAATATATGAATATTGATATATTGATTTTAAAGGCATAAGATTATATTCGAGATGTTGGATAGGGTCAGCGCAGGGTCTACGCAGGGTCAGCGCAGGGTCTGCGCAGGGTCGGCGCGGGGTCTGCGCAGGAAAGGTAACCTATTAATCTCCTATTTAAGAAAATCAATAGTGGTACCTGCAGTAAATAATGGATAAATAAGAAATTGATCAACCAACAAAGAAAGAAAGAAGTTATGAATAAATAAATAATGAATAAATCAATTATAAATAATAAACAAAATCAATTATAAATAAATTCATAGGGAATAAATAAATAATAAATAAATAAATAAATGATCAATATATGAATCTTGATACACCTGTTTTCAAAAACATTGACCATTTACAAAATACAAAATACAAAATAGTAAAATAGTAAAAAGGAATTGATTAGAGAAACAATGAGCCAGAGTTCAGCTTGAGTGCATTTCTTTTGTTTCTCTAATTAATTCCTTTTTTGCTATTTTACTATTTTGTATTTTGTAAATGGGCAACGTTTTTGAAAACAGGTGTATATTGATTTTAAAGGCATAAGATTATATTGAAGATGTTGGATAGGGTCTGCGCAGGGTCTGCGAAGGTTCTACGCAGTGTCAGCGCAGGGTCTGCACGGGTCGGAGCAGGGTCTGCGCAGGGTCAGTGCAGGTTCTGCGCCGGTCTGCACAGGTTCTGCGCAGGTTCTGCGCCGGGTCTGCACTGGATCTGCGCAAGGTCTGCGCAGGTTCTGCACAGGATCTGCGCAGGGTCCATCAAGGGTCCGCGCAGGGTCGGCGCGGGGTCTGCGCAGGAAAGGTAACCTATTAATCTCCTATTTAAGAAAATCAATAGTGGTATCTGCAGTAAATAATGGATAAGTAAGAAATTGATCAACCAACAAAGAAAGAAAGAAGTTATGAATAAATAAATAATGAATCAATAAATTATAAATAATAAACAAAATCAATATTATTGAAAATGGAAAATTTTCAAAGCTTCAACTTTGAGGCAAATATGACTTAGAAATACGAAATATCTATAGGAAGCTAGAGAAAACTTTAATTTGCTGTATTTAGGTTGAATGTGAACCGAATTTCTGACGTTTCAATCGTTGAGCACACCACAGGAAGCCCACATTTCAATGATCGTTTTTACCTACTTCTAGATTTGTGTTTGTAACAGAATTCAGACCATAGATAGCTCTAGAGATGTAATATACTTGAGTGAAGAAATAGTTTCAGATTTTCACAAATTGAATGGGAAAATCGACTTTGAATGTCATCCTTTTGGCGGGTTACCTGTGGTGTCGCGCATACCACAGGAAGCCCAAATTCCGAAGACACAATCATAACACCAAGTGAAGGGGTGCCCATGAAAACTGGTATATTTAATTTCTACTTGAATTCCTTGACAGGATAGTTTGTGAAAATATGCAAATTAGGAAACTTTTACGCGTCAGTGATCTGTACGTGTTGTTCACCAATAACAAACCTTCAGATGTGAATGATTTCAACCTTTCACTTCCAGAGATTTTAGAAGTTTTTAGCGAATTTTGTTGCCATGGAAATCTTGACAGCTCGCGGGCTCAAACTATCACGCGGTTAAGTTGTCTCGTGGCGTGGCTATCGGTTCTGGAAGTGCTTCGCAGAATTGGGCCACTTTGCCACAATTTAAAGTCTTTTATTGCCATGTTTTCACCACAGAAGCCCCCAGAACAGCATCATTAAGCTTGACTGTGGTGGTAGAGGCCATTCTCCTGGAAGAAATCAGGGGTGAGGTGCAATTTCACGATGAAACTGAAAACAAAGTTTTTATTATTGACAATAAAAACACAGTATTTTTAAAACGATACCCTACATCGATATACGGTGATACGTATACGTTGGGCAACTTGCATTTGGTTCGAAATAGACCCTTGCACGTTTTTTTTCTCCAACTTTTAACATGTACCAGTTATCGAACATCCATCAACACTAGCTGATAGAAAGAGCGCCTAAAAATAGTAAACTTTATACCAAGTTTGAAAGTGATGTGTCAAGAACCAGCGAAGAGCTACATGCATGTAAGCTTTAAGCTTATATCTTCGGTTCTTGACACAGTAGATTTGTAAATACTTTTAGTCTCAGAACTTTTAGATCGAGTATTTTATATATATGATTGTTTTTATTGTTTTATATTAATCCATTTTTACATTGTATTTTATAATTATTTTATTTTCATTCTATTGTATATTATAATCATTTCATCGGGCATTGTGGCGTATTTTGCGGTCTAAAATGGCGAAATCAGCGGGCTAAAATGTATTTTAGACCGCTGCTCTAAGCCAATCAAAAATCACAAAATAACCCAGCCAGCCAATCAGGACGGCAAACCATTCAACTGTTCGCGCCGTTATTTCTTGGCTGGCAGCACTTTGACTCGAGAGTCGGCTATTGTTTTTGTGCTTTATAACGACAAAATGACTGAAAAGCCTAACGAAGAAGCAAATTCACAGTCTTCTCAGCTAGATGAAGAGGACTTACAGAAACTCGAAGAAGAATTTATGTCCCAAAACACGAGGAAACAATGAAAAAGTTCAGTGACTGGTGGCGCCGAGACGAATTGAAAGTAAGCCTTTAATACAGAATTGAGCAGCATTCTTCGCGGATTTTATGCAGAGTTTAAAACAAACCAGAAGAAGGATCTCACACCAAGTACCTTGACCTGTATCAGAGCTGCAATAGACCGTAGAAGCTCCATTCCCGGCGGCGAAGTGAATGTAAGTTTGTCTTCGTCGAGCGAAACCCGCTCAGTTCATGCAAATTAAACTTCCAGTTCAGTGATTGCAATTTAGCGCTAAATTTAGCGCTTCTAAATGACTATTTATTTGCTGTTGATGGAATTATGTTATTTTTCCTTTTAAGAAAACTTTGGTACAAAGATTGTTTTGACAAATTTTGCAGTTTTCTCCAAAGTTTTACATAACTTAATTAAGCTTATGTAAACATTTTCAACTGAAATAAATGTCGGCGCGACGCCGGCAGTGTTCAAAATGTCGCTTACTGTCTTTGATTCCTTTTCTAAATGCCCGGAGGCTCGGGCCAAAATGAGCCTGACTCGGGCCAAAAACATATTTACGCCCGCGACATCAACTCTATTGTTATATTATTTGAGGACCTCCCTGAAAACCACGTTATGTGATGGGCGCTTCCTCCTTAAAGATTAAATATTATTATTAGTAGTAGTACATGACTTTCAAACTCTACGTCTAGTCTTTGTTGACTGATATTAAAAGTGGTACTTATACACATCACATCAGTATAAAAACTTAGTAATAGTGAACAATTATTATTCCCCGAAGTGGAGGCGAGTAGTGCACGTGGTGGATATTTTCCGAACCGCGAGTCCTCGAGCGGCAAAGTAAATATCCCAGCTATATTGGTAACATATAGGAGCACTAGGGAGGGGAGGGGTGTTCCAGATAGAACGTTACCTGACATATAGTAATAATAATTTATTTTAATATGTTTTCACGGTAGATACTTCAGGATTACTAATTACAACACTAAGATGAAAACTACTAAATATTCGTTTTCGTTTGATCGGGAAACCTACGGAACGTAGTTATCGTCACAGTATCAGACAGAAAAGGAGAAATTGCATAAAAAAAAATAAAGTTTCAGGTTGAATTATATTTTACGTGACTGAAACATTGGGATGATCATCACAACACCTTGATTCAACACATTGATATCTCGTGTTGCGCTGTATATCCCAGTTGGCGATTTTAGGTCAAAGAAGACGCCAACGACGACAACCGGTCTGCTTGCGGGCCGAAACAAAAAAAGTAAATACAATTTCATAAAACTAGTCATGCACACTTACCTTTCGAGGCTTTGTTGCGGCCATTCTTCCTCCATTTAACTCATGCATTCTCATGATCTACATTAATAATAGTGGCGACAGATTTAGCGAATGTGGTTTTGAATTAACACAAGCGAGCCCCATCGCTACAACAAAGCACTGTCGCCTTGATGGGGAATTTTTTTTTGAGAATGTCACAGTACTATAAGGATGGCAAAGCTCAGGCCATTGACTAATGCTGAAAACGAGACAGCGGACGGCAGTTTTTAAGAAACGTTTTGGATAGAGGAAATATGTACATGTGCTCTCGTGCAGAGATGCAGTCTCCACCAGATTTTCTGTGCAGGGGTTTACTCCACTGGATTTGCATTGCAGGGGTTTACTCCACTGGATTTTCTGTGCAGGGGTTTACTCCCCTGTATTTCCATTGCAGGGGTTTATTCCACTGGATTTTCTGTGCAGGGGTTTACTCCACTGGATTTCCATTGCAGGGGTTTACTCCACTGGATTTTCTGTGCAGGGGTTTACTCCCCTGGATTTCCATTGCAGGGGTTTACTCCACTGGATTTTCTGTGCAGGGGTTTACTCCCCTGGATTTCCATTGCAGGGGTTTACTCCACTGGATTTTCTGTGCAGGGGTTTACTCCCCTGGATTTCCATTGCAGGGGTTTACTCCGATCCGTGAAATGGGCAGTATACATTCATGGTTGAAGGTCAGGAAGGGGTTTATGGATAGCTTATAAACCACCTTCTTCCTTCTTCCTCCGTGGTCACCAAAGGAGCTGAGATGTACTTTAATGGAAACACCTGTTCTTGACTACAGTTGGTAGTGGTATACCACAGTGAAGAGGATTGGTCTTGAGTAGAATTGGTGAACATTTTTAAAGCTACAAATTAATTTGTTTGCTTTAAAAACTGATGGGAGAAAAGAAAAAGGACTTGCCCAAATGCTGGTATGCCATCATTTGTATTGATGGAGACAGGACGATCTAGTTGAGGCTCCTTCTTTCTTTTCTCCTTCATGAATGGATCCTCTGACTACCCAGATCTTGTTGAGTTTGGTGTGGCGGATCTTGAGATTAGTATATCGCTTTCCTCTCCACACCTCTCCCTCCTCTCTTGGCATTTTCTTTTCATCTTCGTTCAGCTGTCTAGCTTCAGGTTGCCACTGATGTATTTCAGCTGACCCAGTTTTTCCCCTTTTTTTTTTCTGCCTCATACACTGCACAGAGGGTACCATAGTTCTTATACTGTGTTTGGTAATGGAGCTGAATTGTCTCCTTGAACTGTTTGTGTAATAGAATGTCTTTCCCACTGCCCAGTGAAGAGTTTATGACTGACAGATTGGTTGATATTTCTGTTTCGTCATTTGTGTCTTGAAATGGTAAAGATATATGTGTGAAAATTATAATCATAAAGGCATTTACATGTAATAAATATTGATACATTGTAGCTCGCACATTTCTCAAACAAAACACACACAAAACTTTTGTTTTTTTGGCTGGTTTTGTTATTGTATAATAAACAATATAAATTATAATTATTACACGGATAGTACTAGTTGTGTAATACAGCTGGACATTTTCACTCATCTATTTGCATTTTTACAATAATCTAGCGTAATCTCGCAATCTGATTGGCTCTCAGCCATTGTCAATAAGAGGACAGACACATAGCTCGCGCACGGATCCAGCGCGCGTTTGAAACAGTTTTTCTTTCAAACGGCGCCTTTATCCTTGGTTTTGGATGTTTTTTTGACTTTGTTATTGTAAAAAAGAAATCGCAAGTAATTTGACGAGCCGTAACATATATAATATGGCTCGTCAAAATACGGCATGACTCATAAAAATATCCAGCCATATATAATTTCTCTATATATACCACATGTATCTTCATCCAATTTAGATCTTTCATAGATCAGTCTTCGTGACAATTTGCCTGATGTTTGCATATAAATGCACCATTCATAGATCTAAAATAAAATAATTAGAGAATTGTTGTTTCTGCAAATATTTAAGTTTTCTGTGTGTATTTAATTCTGACTGTTGATAGTACACTCATTTAAATGCAATACACTCAGGTGCATTGAGTCCACTCGAACAAGTACCTTATAAGTTGAGACTGAATAAATTATGAATACGATAACATAAATATATATACAGACAATAGAAATGTATGTATCATTTAATTGTTATGTACCCTGTATGCTTCCATAACTGTTGCTTCAGGGAATCGTCTGTTCATGACTCTTCTTGAAATCCAAGAGTTGAATCTCTCAAAGGGGAACATCCATATTCCCTAATAATATTTTTTATTGCAATGATGATTATACACAATATAAATTATCAATAGTCATGAAAAAAAAAACTAATAAAATAAAATGATGCTAAAATAATAATATTACCGTATTCACCGGCGTATAAGCCGCACTCGCAGATAAGCTGCACCCCGAGTTTGGCAACGCAAACTCCCAGAGAATACTTCAAATTAAGGCTTACCAATATTCTTAGCTTTGTAATAGACAAATCATAAAGACACTTTTTCAATGGAATATCTTTACCACAAAATACAATTATGATTTTAAGGCAAGTTTTCAATTTTGTTCGTAACGTGTGCTCTCATAAATACCGGTAACCTTAATGTTAAGTAACCATAATTATAAGGTGTTAGTAGTATTTCTCACCTGCACTGGCCCATAATGTCTGATGCCTTCCACAATGTGATGCAAAAGATGGAAGGAAATATCCTAAAAAATATGTTTAAAATCCATGAACTGAACTTACAATGATAATAAATTATTATTATTTAATTTCAAGCATTAGTTTAAAGGGGAACTAGTACGTAAATCGTTCAAAGTTTGATTTAGCTGAAACTTCACTGAAATAATCTCAAAGACCCATACAATCCTTGGTTAATTTTTTTTCTCAAAAATTTCAAAAGGAAGTCATACATTTTTATGAATCTTTAGAGGTGTCAGTGACGTCACTTACTCAACCCAAACAATCATCACGGCTTCACTCCATACATTTCTTCATGTTTAATGTCTTGAATCATTTTAATATTTCTATGAAGCTAAACGTTTGTGTGAAGCAGTTTTCGTACCTTATATGTGCTTTGGAGGGATTGTTTGACTAGTTTTCTTCAGTGCAGAGCTGTTATCTGAACAAACCGTTCAGATATTTTGATCACAAAATACAAAGAAATGTAGGGAGCTGAGTTTGGGTTGAGTAAGTGACGTCACTGACACCTCTAAAGATTCATAAAAATGTATTATTTCCCATTGGAATTTTTGAGAAAAAAATTAACAAGTCATGATTGTATAGGTCTTTGAGAATACTTCAGTGAAGTTTCAGCTAAATCAAACTTTGAACGATTTACGTACTAGTCCCCCTTTAAATATAGTTGTTAATGTATCATCTATCTATAATCCCAAACAAGCACCTACATTTCATATTTTTCAAACTGTCCAAATTATTAATTGGATAGTTTTCGATGGATATTTCTTAAGAAAATAGTTTTCGTATGGACTTTTCTAATACAGTATATACGTAGTTGTGACACAATTTATATGTAGACTTCATAATTTAATTGAATACCTGGATACAGCAAGGGAAGTCTCTTTCCATCAATGCCATTACCTCACACAGCTCTCTTTCTAAGTCTGGCATGCACTGCTCCTCTTGGAGCAATTTGCCAAGGGTATCCAGAAATTTGAAGAGGGTTTCCTCTTGTGGAGAGCGAAGCATACCTCGTAGGCAAAACTTGAGGATGTTGGACTTTACAAACTAATTTTGATTGGAAAGAAATTTGTAGGAATATGAGAATTTGAGGAACATATATACATGATATATATTTTTACAATAACAGAGCATATAATCTCGCAATTGAATGTTGTCAATAAGAGTACAGACACATAGAATGATGGAGCCAGCACGCACTTGAAACAGTTTTCCTTTCAAACTTTTTTCTTGTTTCTGGATGTTTAAGTTTTTGACTTTGTTATTGAATCAATGAGAGTACAGACAATGGAAAACCGCTTGCGATTTGTTAAACGATTTGCAAACCTGTAACCAATCGTGAGACTTCATTTTTGGGGTTGTAAAAACCGGTGCAGGAGTAAATCCATAGCCAACTGGAACTGTGATGGAAGTGGCTCTCTTGTTAGCTGTCTGCAGTTGTTGTTTACCCAGACTAAATTTAAAAGAAGTCCCCGATTCTGCTAATAATAAAGAAGAATTTTGCCATGGATTATATAATTATAACAGTACATACAGTTAACATAAAACTTCAACTTCAGTGTTAATGAACATTTAATTTTTTGGCTGAATCTCTGATGAAATACATGTAATTTATATACATGTATGTATATTTATTTATTATATATAGCTGCATTTTTTTTTTTTTTTTTTTTTTTTTTTTTTAATTAATAACAAACTTTATTATACATTACAAATATTATTCTAGATTTACATCAAATATATATATTTTTTACAATTTTATTATTATAATTACATCAAATTAATAATTGTATAATAAATAATAAATAGTTTTAGCAGGTGCATGTAAATACAAAATAAAAACATTGGCGCAAGGCATCATGGGGTAGGACACAGCGTCTTCAATCGGTTCAATCTCGCAACAGAAAGCATGGGTATCAACAAAGCCTGTTTTACTCAGCAAGTTCAGTTTTAAATAAATCTAAATAAATTCACTAAATGAAAAAAAAAAAAAAAAAAAAAAAAAAAAGATACTCCCCTGATCCTTTTCTTTTTCAACGGGACATGATTATTTGCAATTGATAAGAATATTTGCTTCCATTTGTTCCATGCCATGTTTGAATCATTCATAATTTCGATAACATGCCATGGAGCATTGGAAAGATCTTGTTGGAAATTGTCTAAGTTTTTGTAACACCTACTAGAAATGATCTTGGAGTTACATTTGTTTGTAGTTTTAGAAGTGCAGCCTTTCCTTATAACAGATATCATACAGTGATCACTCAGACCAATAGGACACCAGCATGAGTGTATGCCTTTCCTTATAGCAGATATCATACAATGATCACTCAGACCAAATAGGACACCAGCATGAGTGTATGCCTTTGCCCTTATAGATATCATAGATATCATACAGTGACACCACTCAGACCAATATCATACAGTGATCACTCAGGACACCAGCATGAGTGTATGCCTTTCCTTATAGCAGATATCATACAGTGATCACTCAGACCAATAGGACACCAGCATGAGTGTATGCCTTTCCTTATAGCAGATATCATACAGTGATCACTCAGACCAATAGGACACCAGCATGAGTGTATGCCTTTCCTTATAGCATCATATCATACAGTGATCACTCAGACCAATAGGACACCAGCATGAGTGTATGCCTTTCCTTATAGCAGATATCATACAGTGATCACTCAGACCAATAGACACACCAGCATGAGTGTATGCCTTTCCTTATAGCAGTATATCATACAGTGATCACTCAGACCAATGTCCAGGACACCAGCATGAGTGTATGCCTTTCCTTATAGCAGATATCATACAGTGATCACTCAGACCAATAGGACACCAGCATGAGTGTATGCCTTTCCTTATAGCTTTCCTTATATATCATACAGTGATCACTCAGACATACAATAGGACACCAGCATGAGTGTATGCCTTTCCTTATATCATACAATGATATCATACAGTGATCACTCAGACCAATCACTCAGGACACCAGCATGAGTGTATGCCTTTCCTTATAGCAGATGCCTTTCCTTATAGCAGATATCATACAGTGATCACTCAGACCAATAGGACACCAGCATGAGTGTATGCCTTTCCTTATAGCATATATCATACAATGATCACTCAGACCAATAGGACACCAGCATGAGTGTATGCCTTTCCTTATAGCAGTGATCATCATACAGTGATGCCTTTCACTCAGACCAATAGGACACCAGCATGAGTGTATGCCTTTCCTTATAGCAGATATCATACAGTGATCACTCAGACCAATAGGACACCAGCATGAGTGTATGCCTTTCCTTATAGCAGATATCATACAATGATCACTCACAATCAGACCAGCATGTATCTTTCCAGGACACAGCATGAGTGTATGCCTTTCCTTATAGCAGATATCATACAGTGATCACTCAGACCAATAGGACACCAGCATGAGTGTATGCCTTTCCTTATAGCAGATATCATACAATGATCATCATACAGTGACACCAGCACCAGCATGAGTGTATGCCTTCCTTATAGCAGATATAGCAGATATCATACAAGTGATCACTCAGACCAATAGGACACCAGCATGAGTGTATAGGACACCAGCATGAGTGTATGCCTTTCCTTATAGCAGATATCATACAGTGATCACTCAGACCAATAGGACACCAGCATGAGTGTATGCCTTTCCTTATAGCAGATATCATACAGTGATCACTCAGACCAATAGGACACCAGCATGAGTGTATGCCTTTCCTTATAGCAGATATCATACAATGATCACTCAGACCAATAGGACACCAGCATGAGTGTATTTTGCTGCATAATTTGTTATAAATTAATTAATTGTTGTAGATGAGTGTTTTGTTATTGTTGGTGGTTGATTAATTAGTTGACTGTTTTGAAAGATGTTGCAAATGTCCATCAATTTTTGGGAGTTGTGGTCCAAAATGCTTGCACCTATATTACAGTTGAAATATCCTACGATGCTAACCTCCATATGAAAAGTTTCCAGCTTTTCTAGAGTTGCTTCAAACTGGGTCATAATATTGATACTGGATCCAGGGGGTCTATACCAGGTTCCCACTATAAAGGGCTTCACCTTTGTTTTTAATATCTGGACACATAATAGTTCAAGATTCCCTTCTTGGAGGCCAGACAATCCTTTATAATTTGTTGTTTCACTGATGAAAAGTGCAATACCTCCACCAGACCTGTTTCGATCCTTTCTCTCTATGACATACCCAGGAATATTTATCAGAAATAGTGTGGTCAAGCCTTGTCTCATTTATAGCTAAAATATCAACAGGCTTATTTGACATATAAATCCTGAGCTGGTCAATATGTTTGTATAAGGAGCCAATGTTAATGGCAGCAATCTTAAAACCTTTAGTAATAGGTAAATTCAGACTAGGTAACGGTATATTTAAGGATGGGTTATTTGAAAGGGAGACACTTTGATGACCCTGGCTGCTAGTATTTGTTTCCCCAGATAGGTGAATATCAGATGATCATGGATGAAAGCTTTTCAAAAAATGTATAAAATTATTACTTAAAATATTTCTTCTAATGATATATATCTTTCACTAAATGAAAAAAAAAAAAAAAAAAAAAAAAAAAAGATACTCCCCTGATCCTTTTCTTTTTCAACGGGACATGATTATTTGCAATTGATAAGAATATTTGCTTCCATTTGTTCCATGCCATGTTTGAATCATTCATAATTTCGATAACATGCGTCAAAGGCTTGTCTGGCCATGATCATGATCCATGATCATCTGATACCTATCAAGGCTTGTCTGGCCTCCAAGAAGGGAATCTTGAACTATTATGTGTCCAGATATTAAAAACAAAGGTGAAGCCCTTTATAGTGGGAACCTGGTATAGACCCCCTGGATCCAGTATCAATATTATGACCCAGTTTGAAGCAACTCTAGAAAAGCTGGAAACTTTTCATATGGAGGTTAGCATCGTAGGATATTTCAACTGATATATATCTTGAAGTTGCAGTCAGGTTTACGATACATTATTGATTATTAGTGTTTGTCTCTGACTTCTGTTTTTCATATAGACGTTTCGGCCATTAATCAATGGCCTTCATCAGTATTAATCGGAAACGTTGCGATCTTTGAAATACTTAACGTTTGCGGCGCGCGCTTGATGTCCTTGCGCGCGCTTATTTCTTAGTCCCATGATGGTCTTGTAGACTTCAGAAATTTGAATGCAATCATTCCCTGCGTTGGCATCTTGGCCCGTGAACCACGCTTCAAGGAAAAGCCTCTGGTGGTAGTTTTTTTCTCTGTCCACAATTGTAATGTTTTTAAAGTCAAAAGAATGTCCTGTTTCGTTGCTGTGCTGTGCTACCAAACTGACCAAACTGTGCAATCTCTTTCCACGACCAAAAGATCGCAAAGATGCAAGCAGCGAAACTGACATAGTATACAAAATCAAATGCTCAGAATGTGATTTTGTATACTATGGCCAGACAGGCAGATCAATGAAAACACGAACTTCGGAGCACAGAGGAGCCATTGCTCACAACCACCCTAACTCAAAGATAGCACAGCACAGCACAGCAACGAAACAGGACATTCTTTTGACTTAAAAAAACATTACAATTGTGGACAGAGAAAAAAACTACCACCAGAGGCTTTTCCTTGAAGCGTGGTTCACGGGCCAAGATGCCAACGCAGGGAATGATTGCATTCAAATTTCTGAAGTCTACAAGACCATCATGGGACTAAGAAATAAGCGCGCGCAAGGACATCAAGCGCGCGCCGCAAACGTTAAGTATTTCAAAGATCGCAACGTTTCCGATTAATACTGATGAAGGCCATTGATTAATGGCCGAAACGTCTATATGAAAAACAGAAGTCAGAGACAAACACTAATAATCAATAATGTACTTAAAATATTATTACCTGCCTTATTTAAGTGCAGCCACTCATGTTTAGATCTTTGGTTGTAATGTTTTTATGTTCAATTAATGGCCAACCATTTTGATTGCAGAACTGTTTTAGCTTTTTGTTCACTGATTTGATGGACTCACTCATATCTGATCTTACTATGAGTTCTGATATTACGACTGTAGCATTGGATTCTGTTTCAATCATCCTAGCGAGATCCACTATGTTATCTGTAATCTTGGATGGTTCCTCGTTCTTCAGATCATTTGTACCAATATGGAGAATAATCTGTTGTGGTTCTTTCTCAATGGTCCGTATTAAATAATGACGCATATCATTCGTTTTGGCACCTGAGAATGATTTGACTACCACTCTGTGCTTTACTTCTTTACCGATTTACCATCCAGGCACTTGTTTCAGCATAGAATCCCCAATAATAACAGTTGTAGGCTTGCTATTATTGTCGGAGGTGCTTTGGTAAATCTTATCTCTTTGGGAAGTAAGCTTATTGTTGTTGTTATCTTGTGAGGTTGTATCGCTTCGCCTTTGGGTGTTTATTTTACTGACATTTGACGTACTTGTAGACGTTTTGTTCTTAGGTTTGTGCTTGTTTTGTTTAGGACGTCCATTTGCTGGAGTTGGCTGTGGTACTTTCTGACTGTGTAAATTGTCGATTCCAGTTGGATTTGTGTCGATTTCAATGGGATTTGTGTAATTACCACTTGGGCTTAGGCGTGAGTTTGAATTGTTGTATTAATTTGTAAGCAGTCGTAATGCAGTAATAAGGCTCTTATTCTCTTCGTTGATGATCTTAGCTTCTTGTTTAAGAGAGTTAAAACGGGATTCTAATTCCTGAAATCTTGCGATTTGTTGCTTGTTCTCGATTTGTAGCTGATTGTTCTCGTTTCGTAACTTGATATTTTCGTTGTTGGGATGATCTTTGTAGATTTCTTCCTTCAGCTTGGTAATTTCTATTTGACAGGTTTTTTTAATTTCTTCTTTGATAGTAGATAAGGTAAGCGGGCTCTCGTTGTGAACATTAGTTTTGTCGGTGAGGTCGTTATTTTCTTCATTTTTGTCGCTCGGTTCGTCATCCTCACTACTTGATTCCTCCTCGGAGCCGGAGTACTCGCTCGGCGATGTGTTGTCAAGGTAATTGTTTCCTTCTGGTGGATTTGGGGCGTCTTGTTGGTTTGGGACTTCTGCCTGATAGCAAAGGAGCGACTTTAGCTCAGATTTTGCTTTAAGATGATTGCTACCTTGAATCTGTAGGGTCCCAGTTTTGATTTGATTTGATCATAAGAGAGTCGGTTTTGATTGAATCCATTCGGTCGTTGGATTTAAGTTTGCAGAGAGCCAAGTCGACCTTCAAGAAGATTGAGCAGAAAGATTTGAGCTCATCAAAGGTACCTATCCAGACGAAGACAGATTTTTTTGGATCATATTGCAATTTGGTAGGCAAAGACTGGCTTGAATCGGTTAAATCCGCTTGAGTTTTTGAGGAGCTTTCAAGATCGTGACCGGACGCCATGACTAAAATTAAACTGTAAGATTAATGCATGCGCATAAAATAACAACTGGTAGGTCTTAGATCTCAAAACTCTATAAAGACAAGCATGCGTCATTCTTCAATATTTGGGAATATTAATGATAAGATCAAATATAAACTCAACGTAACATTTTATCGTTCTGATCTTCATCATGATATTTCGCAAGAGACCATTTTCTCTTCTTTAACTTCATCAGGCTTCTTTGAACTCATCATAAATGTAATTTGAAATCAGCCAACGCTAACCAATTTATTTTGGTTACAAACATTGTTTTCATAATAAATTTCCCGTTAGTCGAACTCTCCATGTACTGTAAGATAAAGACCAGTCAATTTATGGGGGGGGGGGGGGGGGGGCTCCATTTGTTCAAGTGGTAGGGGTGATGGACGGTCCTTTTCATAGGGGTGAAAACAATTCCTGTGTGAACCTTTTAGGGGTTCCGGAATCGAAAGAGTTACGTAACATAAAACCGTACCTTAAAGGGTTAATTGTTATTTGTTTTATTTATTAAACAAACATGAAAGGTTAACAGAAAAAAAAAGTTGCTGTCGAGTCACCGGTCGCAAGAGAGATGTGAGCACCACGACGGCTGAGTGACAACTGAAGGTGACAAACCCCTGGGCCCACTCCTTTTATAACGGAACTTCGTGTTTAAGGGTTGAAATCAACATGGCTTCAACAGCTCTTTTAATTTATGCGTACCATTTAGGCCGTACCACTTGGACAAATCGCCGGATCGGGAAATATCTTGAATATGAACAATAGTATACAATGTATAAAGTAGAACACAAACACAATCTCGTTTTTCAATACAATCATTTGTTATGTCGTTGGGAAAAAAATAACGTTTCCTTCCATAGCCTACGTCTGATGCATCTCAGTTTTTATTCGCGCCAAAATATCCCACTGGCCTTCTGCCAATCAAAAAACATATATATATATATATTAGGCGATTTAAAAACCGGTATACTTCAGTTTTCATTTGTCAAACTGTAAGAATATCTGAATAAAGATTACTACTACAAATTTCATTGACGGAAGCTGAGTAGTATAGTAGGCACCGGTAAATCCGAGTGGGGAGCCAAAATGGGGAGCCAAAATGGGGAGCCAAAAGGGGGAGCCAAAATGGGGAGCCAAAGTGGGGAGCCAAAATAATGAGCTGCATTAATTTAAAAAGGGGTGTGACAGGTTTGTTATTGTTTTCATAAACCATCTATTGTGCTGCTCTGGCGTCTATTGTCTCCTCCAACGGTTCAAAACGCGTTCGAGGCAAATTTGAATTTTCATTCATTGAAAACATCAAGCTAAGAAGATCAATCAAGTTTAATAGTTGCTGAGAATATGTGGATCCAGAAACATCTAATCGTTGATGAAGTAGAAGCTTTGGACAGAGATGAAGCGTGCCATCAATTCTCTGTTATGTTGAATTTAATCTTCGCTGGATTGATGAAAGATCAAATCAAGCATGAAATACTCAAGAACTGCCAAGGCTTTGTTCAACCAAGCAAGCATCCCAAAATGGATCTGGAAACCTTGGACCGTTATTATGATGATGCAGTCCAAGAAATGGATTATCAAGAAGTATGGGAAACGGCATGCGATGTTTGTCATTTCATGAACATTAAACTCCACGATTCTTGGAAAAACTATCTACCAGAACTACCAAAAGTCGCAAGAACAACGATCCACCTGGCCCTCATTGAACTCGAAAAGTATCCTCGAAGCTCACCTCTCACATGTGTAGTGAGTTCTATTCTCTACTATGGACATATTAACTTGTATTATAAAGCTTATCCTTACCCAGGTTCTATTCATTTTAACTTTGTAAAAGAAGCAGAAAAAGAAAAAGAAGAACTAAATCAATTTTCTGTACCAGAAAATTGGGAGGAAGAAATCCCAAAGCAAGAAAACTGTACCCAAGAAAATATGTTTTCAAACCAAAACACAATCCTAATCAAGAAAACCTAGCTAAATAACTCTTATATTTGCTATTTGTTAAACTTGATCAAATGAATGTAAATATTCAGTATACTGATTTTGTAATAAAATTCGTTATACACCTAAACGACTTTTTAACTTGTTGTGAATATTATAGTAATTCGTTAGTTTAAGACAAGCGTTATTCTTTCACAAACTTTGGTAATTGTTTGGAACTGTTTTCCGTTATTGTTTAAAAATAAATTGATTTCAAAAGGATGCGCGCAATTTGAATAATTAGTCACAGTTCTCCTGAATTCACTATACCATATCTCAAGCAATATAAAAAACATGCGATTAGATATATTTGTGGGAATATTTCCCATGCTATGAGGTCGGATTTGACAATAAAAACATTGACAAAATGTTGGTTTTCAACAAGAAGTTTATTCAACAGTATTGCAAAGTCATAGTTTATTTACTTGTACACAGGATAATGGTTCGCATTGTGTTCTAGAATAGGCTGTTTGTGAAAGAGTTTATTCAGCAAGTACTTTCGTTGATTTATAGCTGCCTCAGTTGCTTCTTCCCATCCAAAGCCTTCTGTGTCCATAAGACTTTGTTTTGTCGCCATTACTTTTCGATATTCAACATTTTTCTTTAATCCATGCATCCATTTGAGATACTCAAATAAAACAGCTCGTAGCTCTTTTCTGTATGTCGGTACCAAGTCGTTACTGGCTTTGATTTTAGCAGTCTCTGCCTTTTCGCCAGCTTGTTCATAATTATCAACTAACTGTTGCCATTTGTTCTCATGGCGTTGTATTGCTTCTATCTGAATCCGTTGCCACACACTTTCTTCATCTCCATCATGACTGTCGTTTGAAGACTCCGATGTTGTTGTGTCCTGAGACTGACTTCCAACTGAACCTTCACTTCCCTGAGTACTATCTAAACTGGATTCTTCATCCTGGTAATGAGCGGACATGGTGGCTGTGTTAGTTCTCTCTTCCTTTCTCCTCTTGACTCAAATGAACTAGTTTTTATAGCGGCTCCTTATGTATTATTTACAATATGAGTGGCAATGTTGTATCTTATTTACAATCTCGAGCCGAAGGCGAGAAATTGTAAATAAGATACAACATTGTCACGAATATTGTAAATTACTTATGATATTGTTTAATCATTGTTTGAACCAGGTAGGCGTTTCAACCAGAATTGTAGTCAATATCTGATTGAGATGAAAAGAATATAATAATTAAATAACTGTTTTTTTAGCATTCAATTCTCATTCCGATTGCTTAACCGCACTAGCTAAACAATGAAGGCAGTTGCGCATTATAGCTTAGTTAAGATGTCGATTGTTTAATAAATGTTTTATTCCTTTTCATACTTGATAGTTTTTGAATAGAGTTGATTGCTCATTAAGACATACAAAGAACAAATACGGCAAATATGTAATATGAATGCTTTTTCATTTAGAATATCATTTACACTTTTGTTTGGTTTTCAAAGGGCGCTTTAATTGTGAATGCGAACGGAGTTTTGATTCTTTTCAATCAAATCAAGAACAGTTCTCACAGAAGGTCATAGAGCTAAGACGGGCATTTGAGACGATGGCTGACAATTTTCGTAAACTGCCAAAAGTGCATCACAAGAAAGTCAGTTGTTGAGGGAATGTGCCCAAACTAGCACCGAAGTGGAGTGTAAAGACGGATTTCTGAAGTCTGGCAGATATCTCGTAAAAACAAGGTAGCAAGGAAAGAGTCTATTGACTTTCGTTTGACACATAAATTCCGTATGAAGTTCTAGTTCGACTAACATTACTTTACCATCTTCTAATTCGAGGTTCTTGAAAAGAATAACGTAGCAAGTAACGCAATATTTAGCGAGAACTGTGCGAAGTCCTTATTTTGAAGTAATCTCGTGTCTTTCAAAGTTTGTTATAATTTATTTGAGATTGTGAAAGTATTGCCGCACAAAGCTAGAAATCCAATGATTGTATCATTAGTAAGTAAGCTAAAACTGTGAAGGTGGTAAGCTCCAATGAAGGGAGTTACATTAAAGAAACTGCGGAACAAAAACTAACGTGTACTGATTTTTCCGGCTTAATTAGCTTTTAGGATAATGTATTGTTCCTCTCATATAATGCATTGATCGATACAGAATACTTATAGAGCTTATTAGTATTCTGTATCTGATACAGAATACTAATAAGGTCTATTAGTATTCTGTATCAGATACAGAATACTAATAAGCTTTATTACTATTCTGTATCATACTTATGAACAATTGCAGTAATTAATCAACCCCACCTGTGTTATTCTCTTCTAGAATACTGGAGAGAGCACTAAGAAACGTGTGTCGTCAACAACGTCTTCTTTAATCTCCGATTACTAATCACATACAATGAGTATTATATCAAGTGTCACTCATAATATTCATAAGCAATATATTACAACTCTCCCTAAAAGAAAAATAATGTTTCTATTATTTGGGAAGCGTAAATTAACAACAACAACATGTGAAATCAGTTCGACTAATGTTCAATCGTCAAAACCTAATCTCGTCGGTTTCTTGATCAATCTTCCTGACCGTGTGTGATGTCCTTCGTCCTGTAACTCTGACACTCCTGTAGCTCGTTCGACTCCTGTAGATTGTTCGTCCCTTTGCTGCGTGTCAGTCTCGCCTGTATCGACTTTTGGAGAGGCTGACTTGTCTTGGTGTAGGTGCTTTCTATTTCGACGGTAGACGGCTCCATCAGGGGTCTCCACCCTGTAGCTTCGTGGTGTGTCGGCTACCTCGATCACCTTTGCAGGTTTCCAATCGCCGTCTCGTTGGATTCGAACTGTCTCTCCTGTATGGATGGAGTGATGGCAATGGGGTGGCTGACCTGTCGTAGTTGGCTTTTTGTTCAGCCTGTTTCTTCTGAAATCTGACCATCGTCTCCTGATGACTGGTTGTTTCTGGCAACAGATGACTTGTGGTGCATGGCAGAATAGAGCGTAGTCGCCTAGCCATAGACAGTTGTGCGGGTGACTTGTAGTTTCCCACTGGTGTGTTGCGCTGTTCAAGCATGGCAAGGTATGGATCCTTCCCATCACGTTTGGCCTTCTCTAGCGTCCTCTTGACAGTCTGCACAGTTTTCTCCGCAAGACCATTCGACTGTGGATACTTGGGACTTGACGTAACGTGTGAGAATTTCCAGACAGCTGCAAACTTGGCAAATTCGGCAGAGCTATACTGTGGCCCGTTGTCCGACTTGAGTGTCTCTGGTATGCCGTGTCTCGCGAAGAACTGCTTTAACTTCTCGATGACAGATGTACTCGTCGTGTTGTGTAGCGATGAAACTTCCCAGTAACGGCTGTAATAATCGACAACTACGATGTAATTGCCGCCATTCCATGTAAATAGATCCGTGGCTGCGATCTGCCAAGGGTATTGCGGGATCTCGTGTGGTATCATCGGTTCTTTGGTGTTGCTGTTTCTGAGCTCTTGGCAGATTGAACAGTTTGCTACGGTGTCCTCGATCTGCTTACTCATTCCGGGCCAGAACACCAACTCTCGGGCTCGTTGCTTGCTTCTCTCGATACCGAGATGTCCTTCGTGGATCTGTGCTAGAACATCTTTCCGCAACGCTTGAGGTACAACAATACTTTCACCTTTGAAAATAAGACCATCGCTAACATGGAGCTCGTCTTTGATTGGCCAATATTCACGTACTTGTTTTGATGTATTTTGCCTGTGTTTTGGCCATCCTTCTTGAATCGTCTCGATCAACTTGACCATTATCTTATCGTTGGCTGTTTCTCGAAGTAGTTCAACTAACTTCTTGTCGCTAACTGGTAGATTTGCTGTCATGTTGTGGACGTACAGTACAAGATCTTCGTCCTCGTCACCTGTAGTTGGAAGGTGTGCCCTCGAGAGCGTATCTGCAGTATAGAGTTCCTTTCCAGGCTTGTACTGGAGGTCGATGTTGTAACGTTGTAGTCGAAGTAGCATGCGCTGTAACCTTGCTGGTGCCTTGTCGAGCGATTTGGTGATAATGGAGACCAGCGGTCTGTGGTCTGTTTCCACTGTCACTTCCTTGGCGTAAATATATTGATGGAAACGTTCACATCCAAATACCACTGCTAACAACTCTTTCTCGATCTGCGCGTACTTGCATTCAGTTTCCGTAAGCGAACGAGAAGCGTATGCGATCGGTGAGCCGCCCTGCATCAGTACAGCTCCTAGTCCAGACTTACATGCATCTACTTGTAGACCAACTGGCTGCTTGGGGTCATAATACTTCAACACTCCTTTACTCGTCTCCGTCAGAAGTTTCTTGATGTCGTTGAACGACTGTTCATGGCGCTCGGTCCAGTGCCAGGCAACATCTTTCTTTAGAAGCTCGCGTAAGGGTGATGTGACTTCTGATATATTTGGCAAGAACTTTGCCACATAATTCACCATCCCAAGTAGTCGCTGGATGCCGTGTTTGTCCTCGGGAGTCGGCATACTGGTGATTGCCTCCAGTTTGGAAACATCTGGCTTTACTCCGTCAGTCGTAAGTACATGTCCAATATACAAAACTTCAGAACGTCGAATCTTACACTTGTCGGGGTTGAGCTTCAGATTGCTCTCTCTTGCTCTCTGTAGCGTTTTCTCTAGCCTTTCGTCGTGTTCCTCTCGTGTGCGTCCCCAAACGAGGATGTCATCGATGTCGGTTTCGACTCCTGATAAGTCTTGAAACAACTCATGTAATCTCTTATGAAACACTTCTTGAGCACTGTGAATACCGAAAGGCATTCGGGTAAAACGGTATCTGCCGTAAGGCGTCGCAAACGTAGTTAAAGTAGAGCTCTCGTCGTCCAAAGGAATCTGCCAAAATCCTGATCTGGCGTCTAAGGTTGAGAAGAATTTTGCTCCACTTAGCCTTGTTGTTATCTCTTCTATCGTGGGAAGATGATAGTGCTCACGCTTGATTGCCTTATTCAATGGGCGAGGATCTATGCAAATTCTCAACTTGTCGGTGTTCTTCTTTTCAACAGCAACCATTGAATTGACCCAATCTGTCGGCTGATCCACTGGAACAATGATGCCTTGATTGCACATTTCATCCAGCGCTGCCTTCACTCGGTCCTGTAGGCCATACGGCACTCGTCTCGGGGGGTTGATTACTGGTTGAACCTCTGGATCCAATACGATATGATATGGACGCTCCAGACATCCGATTCCTGTAAATACGTCTTTGTACTCTTCTCTGATCCTTGCCGCGAAAGTCTCTGTGTTCTCGTCGCGGTCAACGGCACTAATAAACTTTATCAGACCGAGTTCTTTGCATGCAGAGATACTGAGAACTGGTTCGCTCTCTATGCTTGTAATGAAAAATTCCAGATTTCGCGTGATGCCTTTATGTTTGGATTGTAGCGTGCAAACAGCTTTGACTGGGATGTCCTCACCGTTGTAGGCGCTTAATCGAGCTTTTGGCTTTCTCAGATCTATCTTGGAAGTTTCTGCAACCTTCCTGTAGGCTGAATAGGGAATCACGTTAACTTCGGCACCAGTATCTAGTTTCAGACAAATTTCTTGATTGTTTAATGTCAATTTCACATGTTCGGCTTCCGATTGTCGGTTGCGATCAATAGATTCCACGGTAACGCTGACGCTTTCTAAAAATAAATGATCTTCGTTACCCTCATCTTGTTGAATGGAGTTTACATTCTTGCTCGAACGGCACATCTTTGCGTAGTGGTTTAGTCTCTTACATTTGTTGCACTTCTTTCCGAATGCTGGACACTGTCCTTTCGGATGATTTGAGCCACAATTTCCGCACACAGCACGTGTGTTGTCTTGTTGGCGTTGTGTAAATTTCTTTGTTTCCTGTGGCTTATCGGCGCTGCCTTTGTGCTGAGGTCGGTTCGATGCTCGATGCTTTACCTGACTCACATTTGCTTCACTGCCAAACAATTTCAATTGCTCTTTGGATAGCTCAGCCACTCGACAAATTTCGACTGCTCTCTTGAGGCTCAACTGCGATTCGCGTAGTAATCTCTCACGAACGGTTCGCGATGAAATTCCACTCACGATGCGGCTACATATCAAATCATCTTTCAGTTCTCCCCACTCGCATGCAGCAGCGAGAGTTCTTAACTCTGTAACGTACTGATCGATTGACTCACCGGATGCTTGATCCCTAGTTAAGAAGCGATGTCGATCGACCACCAGATTCTTTCTCGGCTTACAATGTGCCTCAAACTTGTTGAAGAGAATCGCAGTAGACACTACTTCTGACCCGTCTTCGTCGACTTCAAACTCGAATGTATCCTTTATCTCTTGGCCGTCCCTGCCGATCATGCACATGAAGATTGCGACTTTCTCTGCTTCGTTCTTCACCTTGCATGTTGCTGCTAGGTAATACTCCATCCCTCGCTTCCAACGTCTCCACGTTTCTGAGACGTTGTGCTGGCTCGTGAAGTCCATCTCACCGGGACCTCTTATTTGGAGTTCGTTCATCTTCACTGAAGAATTAAATTGCTCACTGAGCTGTGTTTTGGGTTCTTAAAGTTCTGACACCATGTGTTATTCTCTTCTAGAATACTGGAGAGAGCACTAAGAAACGTGTGTCGTCAACAACGTCTTCTTTAATCTCCGATTACTAATCACATACAATGAGTATTATATCAAGTGTCACTCATAATATTCATAAGCAATATATTACACCACCTATTCCCTGACAACTATTCAAACCCTCCCAGTGCTTTTAGTTTCTTGGAAATTGTATGGGAGTTACAAGGTAGCCACGTGACCAGAATGCTGAGCACAGATTGGACAGCTACCTAATGAATTATTAATGAATATTATAAATATATATACACATTTAACACAGGCGTGGTCACCAAGCAAATGAACCTCATTCACCATGATAATTAAGCCCCACTCCAACTGGTGCTCCATGCATACATGCTTTACTTGGTTTTATGGTAGATGCAATTACACAGAAAAAAGTTGCCTTGACAGTGCGGACATATTGGTTTTGGATATCGTTTGTAGCATTCAGGCAGTAGACAATCTACGACTTCAAAGCGTCTGGTAGTACAGCGGCACGTTTCCTCTGTAGGATTAAGATCCATGAGACTGTAATGGTTACAATATCGATTGATAATCACAGCATATCCTTGTTTGAAATGAAATGTGGTTTCACAGTCACATTCTTTCTCCAGAACGATGGGGTCTTCACCAGTGTCAGCACGTTTTTTCAAATCAATCAAAAATCGTTTCATTTCAGCAAAGGTGCGACCGCACACCTGACAGTGATTCATTCGCGAGCAGGATTGAAGAAGTTCCTTCATACAGCATGTTTTCTTTCGATCCATATTGTAATAACGGATATGGTGGCCTTGTCAGTTTCCTCCCTCTCTCCTCTTGACTGTCAAATCAAAATAACTAGTTTGATTGTGGCTCCCTATATATACACTTAACACAGGCGTGGTCACCGAGCAAACGAACATCATTTACCATGGTAAATAAGCCCCAAGCCTACCTCAACTGGTGCTCCAAGTATCTATTCATCCACCCATGCATGCATGTTTATGTGGTTTTGTGGTAGATACAATTACTCAAATGAACGTTTTCTTGACACATTATTTCATCGTTTTTGGTCTGCTTCATTGGTTAGTCATTTTGCGCCGACTTTATATCATTCTTAATTTGTTCTGTGTTTTTTTTTTTCCCTCTCATTTTAAAACTATTAAATTGTGGGATTGTATATATTTTTTAATCCAAATCGTGATCTCTCAAGTAAGTATAAAACTTGCTTTACTCATCGGAGAGAAAGAAGGCCTTGTATGTCCCGTTTGTCTCCGTTTGACCTGATAGTCCTCGGTTTGTCCTTATAGACCTTATAATGTCCTTAGTGTCCTTAGTTTGACCTTTTTGTCCTTATCGTGAACATCTTTATAAGCTGAAACTTTAGTTGAAAGGCCATCACTTATGCTAAAGCTTCAAGCTGTTAACATGGTCAAGGGAGTGTGTCGAGATTGTCCGATTCCGAATTGTGGAGCAAAATACCTCGTGAAATTGTCCAATCATCTCACGGATGTACATCGGTTGGACCACATTCAGCGGAGAAAGTATCTACAAGAGGCAAAATTTCAACCCAAGGTAAAAGTGATCATCTATCATGACGCTGATAACACGAAAACGTCAAAGTCATGTACCACAAGTAAAACATCACCAACTCAGGAACAACAACAAACTCCAGACATCGTTTACCAATTATCAATACCAAGAAACACGACGGATTCATTGAAAACTCGAAGTGGAGGTATTAGGAAAGCAACCAAGATCAACAAACATCGTAACCGATCAACGCATCCACTTTCTCATGAATGGCTCATTATGCCGTAATATCAGTTTTTGTAATATCAGTATAATTGTTTAAAAAGTACAGTAATTGGACTCTGTAAAGCAGTCAAATCGAACCCGATTAATCGGGCCACATCCAAGGACCACATCCAATGACAAAAAGGTCAAACTAAGGACACTAAGGACATTATAAGGTCTATAAGGACAAACCGAGGACTATCAGGTCAAACGGAGACAAACGGGACATACAAGGCCTTCTTTCTCTCCGATGAGTAAAGCAAGTTTTATACTTACTTGAGAGATCACGATTTGGATTAAAAAATATTACAATCCCACAATTTAATAGTTTTAAAATGAGAGGGAAAAAAAACACAGAACAAATTAAGAATGATATAAAGTCGGCGCAAAATGACTAACCAATGAAGCAGACCAAAAACGATGAAATAATGTGTCAAGAAAACGTTCATTTGAGTAATTGTATCTACCATAAAACCACATAAACATGCATGCATGGGTCTCCCCATTTTGGCTCCCCATTTTGGCTCCCCCTTTTGGCTCCCCATTTTGGCTCCCCATTTTGGCTCCCCACTCGGATTTACCGGTGCCTACTATACTACTAAGCTGCAGTGACTATGCACTTTCCCAGTTTTTGTTCATAACAAGAGAGTATATATAAGCCGCGGCTATACATTTTATTTTTTATTTTTTATTTACCAAAGCCCAGACATGGCTGGCATGCAGTCTGTTTTATTATATTAAACTTGTTCTTTTATACAATCAAAGAGGATAGCGATCAGTGGATTTATGTTCTGCAATTGAATTCTGTTAATACTCTATTTATCACTGGGTCTCTAACTATGAAGATGTCCCCAAGAAAAAAATATTATTGTGATATCTTATAATAATAATACGCCCTCCAATATGCACCCTCTCCAATATGCGTCCTCTCCAATATGCACCCTCTCCAATATGCTCCCTCTCCAATATGCGCCCTTTTTAATATGCACCCTCTTTAATATGCTCCCTCTCCATGCTATACATGCAACGCGGTTTTTGCATCTCAAGTGCTCGATGAAAATTCCTGCGTGCATGGCCACCCTGCAGGCGCAGGAATTGCCGCAACAGCTGAAAAAATCTCCAGAGATCAGTGGCCAGATATTCATCCAATCGAAATTTTCGCGACAATATTGCGAGACTTATTGCACGTGTAGCCACCCTCGCGCAACAAATTTCCTCTGTGGCTTCCCCTTTATCGTACATACACTCGAGTTCCTGAACGACGTCGACTTTTGGCGATGGTTCCACGACTATGTTTGTTGGCTTTAGGCTGTGGTAGTGTGTTTCAGCCTCGTGGCCGAGGAGGACAACGTTTACAACATCTTTTTCAACTCGATGACACGAAGGGCTGACAACTCGCAAACCCTTGTCGCCAAGACTTGATTCAATGGCGACATCGACATTTAGCATGTTAACAAGGCCCCATAACATGATCCAGTCGCCCCATTCCCCGTCTTTGGCCATCCGTCTTAAATAGCTCTCCCATGAACGGTGGTGCAGAAATTCCCTGAAGTGGATTCCATCGGAGGTGATCGGATTGGAACGAAGATAAGAAGCAACATCTGAACGTAGTTCAGTTGCAGTTGGTGACACCATCCCTGCAAACCTATGTAGTTGATCACTTATGGCATGAAACATACAGTTACCATCTCTTGGAGTGGGAGGATCTCGGTAGGCCAATCCAGCTCTTATTACCTGCCTGTCAAGTTTTACTTTCTGATTTTCACAGATCCCATCCTCAATAAGCCAGCTAAGGTTACCTGGTCGATAATGGGTGCGGCATGTGGGAGTGGTAAGCTCAAGTAAATCGTTTACCATCTCATTTCTAAGATTTTCTTCACACAGATCAATACGAGGATTGCTGCTACTTGAGTCACTAAATGTTTGGCAAACAGACATGTAAACACACCGCAGTCAGTATCATTGGTCTGTTTTGAGCATACGGGTAGATTTTCGTCCCAGTTATCCTCATGAAGTATTGTTGCAGTATTAATGGTGCATAAGCTCTCAACTTCTCGTTTTATAAAACAATTTTGCAGTTTTTTTAAAATGTGCTGATATGCTTTTTCGGGAACTGTTGCAGAATCATATATGTAAATACATATAGTTGGACAATGCTGAGAACAACAAGAAACCAGTGGTTGCGGGAGGCAAGATGAACAGGAATAACTAATTTTTCATGATCTTTGAGAGGGTTCTTGTCAATATATTGTGATTTTTAACTCTATTTTTAACACTTAGGATTAGGTTTAAGATTTAAGTGTCATTGTCTGAGAAAACCGGGCAGAGTTGAAAGATGGGGGTCGGCCGATTCCTTTCAAATTGCTATCATTTATTACCTATAGGAATAGATTAAGAATGGTCGTATTTAAAGTTTGGTTCAGGCTTTTGCTCGAAAGTTGACCACCCCCCCTTGTTTTGCATCAAAATCGCCCTGAAAGATGCTAAAATTTCGGGTCACTTTGGCGCTCTGTAAAACTCATATTACATGATTTTCTATGATACATTTAGTTTGGTTGTAATATTTAGCCTATGTAGAGCTGGGTTACATGCAATAATGGCAATTTTTCGAAAAACATCTTATTTTCACTTCGAGTTAAAAGTCAGTTGTCGACGGCCTTCGGCGGTCGACTAAATTTAAGCCATTTTATGGAGGTCCGTTCTTAAAAGTGCGGCAGTTTATTTTCTTAATTTAGCCATTTTTAACAAGTTTATTCTTTCCTTTCTTGATTTCCAAAAACTCTTACTCGGATATTTTCAACGACTTCGCGTGAGCCGCCTCCGACTCTTCAAGGTAGTCGGCTCTTTTCCCGTCAAATTTTGTTTGTTTATCATCAATAAGTCGGACTTGGTTCTTCGTATACTGTCTTTTTAACCGCAAGCCACTCTTTAGTGCTTTAAAAGACCTTAAAATCTTACAAGAACATGATAAAAGGTAAATAGCTTCGTTTCACACATACTAATTAAGCCAATAAACACTCAGTCAGTCAACATCAGCAGATTGTGTGACAGAAGTGTTTGATCGCGATTTTGCCGGGAAAACAAGGGTTTCAAGCTCTCTCTATGTACAACATATTACAATCCAATCAAAATAAATATATGTAATGCCTAGATGGATTTATTCAGTAAATATACCATTATTAAACATTTGAGAGTTCGTCCGCAAATCATCATTTAGAATCTGTATGTCAACAGCGACACTAAATGAATACTAATTACTTCATTGAACATGGTCATGCAATGACTTTGCAACAATATCGATATTTCTTACAACATTGCCGTGAAATAATCTGCTTCATTATCATTAAAATGGAATCAAAATTTTGTATTTGATTTATCACAGAGTAATTCAGGACAATTAATAGTTATTAGTGTTTTAATTTCAAGATTACACAGTCGTACAAATGAACCTTTAATACTGAGTGGTTACCTGAAATACATAATTGTTACTTTTGAATTGTGTTGTGCTATCAATATTACAATTGTCTCGTGTGTATGAGAAACTCATGTGTTTCACTATGGATATATCGATCATTTGTTCGTTTTCATCTGAAAGTTCACGGTGCAGTTCTGTTAGTAGGGTCTGGGCTATACGGGGGCGTGCCGCTGGACAGGGTATCGTTTTTGACTGGGTATATAATGTTATGTGAGTCTGTCCTAAACAGGGTATGGTAATGCACGATTGTCGTCGGTGATGAATTTTTGTGTACTGTATCAGTAGACCTGCCAGACAGAAGACAGTATTTTGTCCTTTGTCCTAAATAGGGTCATAAAATAGAGGGTGTTGTCCTAGACAGGGTGGATATTTTAGTATATATATTTTGTCCTAAACAGGACCAGGGTTTCAAACCCTCAGCGGCACCCCTATACTCAAACATGGGTCAAGTGAGTTTTTTAATCTACTAGTCATTAGCTTAGTTTTCTAAGAAAAAAAACAAATGGGTACTTTTAGGCCAGTTTCGCGTGAGTTAGACATAACGATAATAGTTTTCACGGTTTTCACGTGAAGGCTGCCACCAGTGCAGCCGAAACGTCATTTGAACCAGTATTTCATTACGCGTGAAAACTGAAAAAACTATTATCGTTAAAGAACACATATATATTCCTTTGATTTTCAAATGTACAAAACACTGAACATTACTCTAAAACATGAATTGCTTGTATGTGGTATAAACAGTTAACGATTATGATTTTTATTCCTATCTTTTCTCATTTTCTGTTTTGGTTATCTGAATGGGAGAATGTGGAGGGGAGGGATGGTTTCGACGCCGTAAATTGTTGATTTTGGTACTGTACCTTATTTTTAATTTATGCGCTTCCGTTATTGTCAAGAACAGGCGTTAAACCATCTGTAGTTTATAGCAGTTTCTATAGCCTGGCTTTGACTGTAGTGCACCTCTCAAACTCCTCGTGCACGTCTCCCGCCTGCTCCCTACCCCATCTCCCTCCTCCCTCCCCCCTTCCCTCGTCCCGCTTCCCCTTCCTCCTTCCCCCGTCCCCCCTCCTCCTTTCCCCATCCCCCCTCTAGGGAGCAATGGTGGCCGAGTGGTTAGAGCATTCGCCTCTCATGTAACGCTGTGGTGCCTGGTTCAATTCACGAATCGGGCACTTCATGTGAGTTGAGTTTGTCAGTTCGTTCTCTCCCTTGTTTCGAGGGTTTTTCTTCTGGTACTCCGGTTTTCCTCCCTCATTAAAAACGAACTAGTGAGATGAGCGTTGGGTGTATAGTACATAATAGAGAATGTAGTAAGAAATGAGTGTTGAGAGTCGTGTCCCAAATTAGCAGTAATGCTAGATCGATTGACACGTTGAATTAAAAAAAGTAATTTTATTCCAAACACCCTCCTCCCCCTTCCCCGCCCACCGTTCCTCCTTCCCCTCCCCCTCCCCTTTCCTCTCCCAACGCACGCTCCAATAGCGCCAGAGATACCACAGGGCCCCCTAATTAATCAATAATTTCACAAAAATGCTAATAAAAGAATAAAAGTAATTATATAGCTTTTTTTTTACTTTGTCACGCGCGCGCGTGCTACACCGCGATACACCGCGCGCGCGCGCGTGATAAAGAAAAACAAGAAACTATATAATGTAATATAATTTGTAATTTTAGCTGGAAACGTTCATTATGCCGAGTTTTAATCAAACAAAGCTTTTTCTCTATAATTACTTTTATTCTTTTGCTAGCATTTTTGTGAAATTATTGATGAATTAGGGGGCCCTGTGGAGATACCCTTCTTTTCCTGCGGGTAACTGCGGCTTGCATAACCAGTTGTGACGTCAGCGTTTCTGAAAAGCTCCGTTTTGCACCAAATATAGATCCAGGCGCAGATCCAGACCGGTTTACGCCGTTTTCCGGAGAACGGTCATTTTTTTCGCTACGGTCTCGCAGCTGCTGATAAGATCTGTTGTGATTGGATAATACCAACAATAGAATTCATTATCTACTCGTTCTATGGATTGGGTTCTATTGTTTTACTCTAATAGTATTCAACCAATTGGACGAGATCTTCTAAGAGCTGCGACCATACCCATTTTTTCAAAGTAAGAGTAATATATATATAGCTCTCTTGAATGTTTAATTTATTCATAAAAAGGTACAAAAACTGCCGGTTCGGGAAACGGTCACATCTTTTCCTGGATCTGAGACCTGCATGCGGCGTTTTCAAACGTCTCCACTTTGGAAAACGTTTTCGAAAACCTCCGTTTTCATCTATGTTTTCATTTGATTGTTTGTCAGTGGAATGCGCTATATAAGAACCGACATATTATTATTATTAGTGGACGATCGCTAAAAACGGATAAAAAAGTATGCGTTTTCAAACGAAAACGGAATATTAGTGTGGACGGGGCCGGCTCAGTGCGTGGACTGACGCAATATGTGACTGGACATCGACTGGACAGTAGAGAGATTGGCTGGTGAGAGTTCACTATTATAGTCCAGTTATGTCTGTAACTGAACACACCAGTTTCATTTTTAACTCACTGGATTACAAGATATTACAATACTATTGTATCAGCAATCCAATGCTACTTTAACGGTGAATACAGCCAAATTTAAATTAGTGATGCGTGACCATGTTCAATGAAGTAATTAGTATTCATTTAGTGGCCCTGTTGACATACAGATTCTAAATGATGATTTGCGGACGAACTCTCAAATGTTTAATAATGGTATATTTACTGAATAAATCCATCTAGGCATTACATATATTTATTTTGATTGGATTGTAATATTTTGTACATAGAGAGAGCTTGAAACCCTTGTTTTCCCGGCAAAATCGCGATCAAACACTTCTGTCACACAATCTGCTGATGTTGACTGACTGAGTGTTTATTGGCTTAATTAGTATGTGTGAAACGAAGCTATTTACCTTTTATCATGTTCTTGTAAGATTTTAAGGTCTTTTAAAGCACTAAAGAGTGGCTTGCGGTTAAAAAGACAGTATACGAAGAACCAAGTCCGACTTATTGATGATAAACAAACAAAATTTGACGGGAAAAGAGCCGACTACCTTGAAGAGTCGGAGGCGGCTCACGCGAAGTCGTTGAAAATATCCGAGTAAGAGTTTTTGGAAATCAAGAAAGGAAAGAATAAACTTGTTAAAAATGGCTAAATTAAGAAAATAAACTGCCGCACTTTTAAGAACGGACCTCCATAAAATGGCTTAAATTTAGTCGACCGCCGAAGGCCGTCGACAACTGACTTTTAACTCGAAGTGAAAATAAGATGTTTTTCGAAAAATTGCCATTATTGCATGTAACCCAGCTCTACATAGGCTAAATATTACAACCAAACTAAATGTATCATAGAAAATCATGTAATATGAGTTTTACAGAGCGCCAAAGTGACCCGAAATTTTAGCATCTTTCAGGGCGATTTTGATGCAAAACAAGGGGGGGTGGTCAACTTTCGAGCAAAAGCCTGAACCAAACTTTAAATACGACCATTCTTAATCTATTCCTATAGGTAATAAATGATAGCAATTTGAAAGGAATCGGCCGACCCCCATCTTTCAACTCTGCCCGGTTTTCTCAGACAATGACACTTAAGTATATATATTTTTGGATTATGATTACGTTTATTTTAGCATAAGTGATGGCCTTTCAACTAAAGTTTCAGCTTATAAAGATGTTCACGATAAGGACAAAAAGGTCAAACTAAGGACACTAAGGACATTATAAGGTCTATAAGGACAAACCGAGGACTATCAGGTCAAACGGAGACAAACGGGACATACAAGGCCTTCTTTCTCTCCGATGAGTAAAGCAAGTTTTATACTTACTTGAGAGATCACGATTTGGATTAAAAAATATATACAATCCCACAAATTATTTTACTTATGCTAAAGCTTCAAGCTGTTAACATGGTCAAGGGAGTGTGTCGAGATTGTCCGATTCCGAATTGTGGAGCAAAATACCTCGTGAAATTGTCCAATCATCTCACGGATGTACATCGGTTGGACCACATGCATGAATCAAGCAAGCATTCCGTTTTCATCGATATGTTAACTTTTTCGTCATCTGAGATATCTGTTATTTTCCTTTTCTTCATATTACCTTGAGCTATCTTCTGCCTCTTAAATTCTTTTTCCTTTGTCAACGATGTGATATTGTCAACTTTAAACCACTCTTTCTTTTCCTTCAGAGGTCAGAGGATTTTGGAAAGAACGTTATAAATAACATCTGATCCCTCCTCAAACAACTGATAGATTTCCCTGCACCCCCTCCCACTAAATCCCCAAGTTATATTGCATAATTGTGTGTTAAAACGTCTAGTAAACGGTGTAGTGAAATTTGGAAATGCTCTAATGATACCAAAATACTTTGAATTGCGTCGAAAAGGATTTAAAATCATTAAGGGAAGACAATAGGCCCGTAGCAAGGGGAAATGTATTGAGGGGCCGGCACAATATGACGAGCGGCGAAATCGCGAGCTCCTAGAGGGGTACAGTACGGTATGGTACCCCCTACAATGAAAATCACACGACTTCCCCAGACGATAAATAATGACAGGTCCCTAATTAGATATTAAAATTAGGACAGTGTCTAGAATTAACAAAATTAAATAGGGTATTTTCTTGAGTCATGCTAGGATTTGTGATTTGGTTCTCCTGGTATGATGACTTGATAGCTTTGATCACTTTCTGCAGTCACATGCAACAATACCAGTCATTGTCTTATACAGAAGGGCTTTTAGTCTTTCAGGTCAATATAAAATTAGATGGTCTTTATAGATGGGTTTAATTTGTACTGACTGAAAATATTAATTAATAGAGTACACGGACCCCAGGGGGGGTACTCAGGGGTATCAGTGACGGGGAGGTGCGAATGAGGCCAAACATTTTAACCCAAAAAAAGTCCATTACGCAAAAACAAGACCCCCAAAAAAGTCCAACGGCCCAAAATCGTAACCCCAAAAAAGTCCAATTTTTCTCCGTATAAAATCGAGAACGGTAGGATATCATTTTTATCAACCCCAAAAAAAGTCCTTGACAAAATCTTTATATCAAAAAAAGTCCACCAGAAAAATGAAACCCAAAAAAAGTCCCAAGCCGCGAATTTTTCAAACCCAAAAAAAGCCTTCGCACCTCCCCGTCACTGATGCCCCTGAGTACCCCCCCCCCCCCCCCCGGGATTCGACTCTGCTTCACGCATTTACACACAAACGATAGTTTTCCAATAAGCGACTGAAGCTCCCGTTTCGTAGCCTTCTTCTTATGCAGCCATGTCTCCACCAGCTCTAATATTTCTGTCAATCGCTCTGGTATGACTGAAATTGTCATATTCTCCGTATTAAATTGTACCCCAAGACACGCTTTATTAAAGGATTCAACTAATCCCAATCTGTCCAGTAACTTCTGTAGGGAATGGAAGGCAGGCCATGCTGAGTTGCTACCTTCCACCCCTTGAAAATCGTCAAGATAATTCAAAACTTCATAGCCATTTTGTTTACAAATATAGGCCACCGCATTAGTAATTCTCTGACAAGCCATTGCTGCGGATCTAAGCCCCATGGGCAGCACCGTGTCAAAGTAATATCCAGTGTTCCATTTAAATCCTAACAGGGGAAAGTCATACGGGTCAACTGGAAATTGCCGATACGCTCTTCTTAAGTCGCATTTGTAAATAAGACAACCCCGTCCCTTGGTAGCTACAAGATCCGCAATGTTATCAACCGTAGGATACAATAATTCATATTCTACTCCTTCATGTACACTCTTCCCTATTCCCGTGTTTACCGAAGTCTGGAGAGGCCAACTTAAGTCTAAAATTACCCTTCGCTCCTCAGTATCCTTCTTTGGGACAGTATTTTAAAAGCGGCGATATTGCCATACCTCGTGAAAATGGAATCGAATCAAATGGACCGGCTACAGATCCTCTTGATAATTCTTCCTCTAAATACTTGTTTAGTTCATCTGGAAAAGTCGTGGCTCCTTTATGATTTCTCAGTTCACTAATAGGGAACCCATACACGTCGTACAGATATCCGACCGGCCAACCAAATTCTAAAAAATCACATATGATGAAATCTTTATAATCTTGAAGCTCTAGCCTCCATAAAGGAATATTTTAACATCAAAGGTATTCGGGCTTGATTATGACATCGTGTAGAAATCTTGTTATGAAGCTGAACATGCTCGTTTAAAATCCTCCGCATTACGCAGAGTCATGAACAAAAGAGTCCTGTAAAAAGTCCTGCGAATCCTTGGTCTCGTAATCTTTCAGTCATTCCGTTTCTTTTTTATGAGGGCACTCCGCTGCGCTTTCAGCGTGATATTTCTTAATTCTATCTTTCACCCAACAAGCGGCACAAATGTGTGACAGCCATTTCCTCTCTCCCCTCAATGTCGCGAAGTGATCCTTTGTTTGCGTGCAATTTCCTTTGTTAAACTCGCGGCAAAAAATAGAACGACCGTGCGCTTGATTTCTACTTTTTCGGTGGAATGTGAGGATTTTCTCGCACACCCCGCGAAAGAACGATTCTCAATCGACGTAAATGAATCACCCCATCTCCGCCGCCCTCGCTCTATTTCCATTAACACGGGCCGCGTGATAGCTTCGAACAGCGCTCCATTCGTACACTGTGGCCAGATACATCAACGCGCTCAGATGTTCTATTCGTTCACGTCTTTCTTTGGACGATATTGAAGACATGGCCAGTATTGCGCTGTAACCGGCAACAAATTCCTCTATTTTCAACTCGTCGTATTTGACATCTTTACTAACGTATCCCAGTGTTAGTTCGCTATGTGGCCAAATTTGCGGTTTAACTACCCGTGATGCGATTTTTGCCGACTTCCCAGACTTTAATCTTTTCTTACCTCGCGCTTGGCTTTACATTTTTTCCTGCTCTGTGGAGCTTGAACTTCCACTAGATTCGTCGCCGCTTGAATCTTCATGTGCTGCGTCGGCTAACATCATCTTCGCCAATTTTTTCTCCACCTCCTTGGCCAGTGGGTTTCAAAGGCGAGAAGATCTTTTGGTGTCACTTTTTGATCCTTCAACTTCGATTCGGTATCAGTATTCTCTGCCCTCAGTTTGGCAATCTTCTCCTTCAATTCCTGCTTCTCCTGCTTTCGTTTGGCATTCTCATTTAATTGCAGAAGCTCTTCCTTGCGTTTCTCTTCTTTGGCAACTTGCGCCATCAGTTCTTCCCACTCCTCGTGGTCGTCATCATCATGCTCGTCGTTTGTCTCGCCTGAAAACGTCGCCTCCGGTTTTATCTGGCAGTATTCCACTATCCAAACTTTTATAATCAATTTTTCTCGTGCGGACGCAACGAATATTTAGCCATCATTTAACTCTGATAAATAAGACAACTATAACTTGAACGACTATTACTAGAAGACTAACTAAGTAAAACTAAAGACCTCCAATTACATGTAAACATGATAACGAGACTGCGGTACAAAGTTCAATTAAATATATGATCAGTTAAACCGGAAATGTGCTCATAATTAAACGTTTTGAGTGAACCCAAAACCATACCATTAAAAATCTCAGCATATCATTAAAAATGACGCATGCGCGCGTCGTGACAGTGCCCCTTTAACGTATGGTTCTTTTGGTTGATAAGTCTAAAGGAGGAACGCTGTTTCCTTCCATTAGGGACCGGCTCTATGGGTTTCCTGTGGTAGGGCATGATTGTGTTTGGGTTACCTGTGTTAAATATGGCGGCTACTGACTATCCGTAAAAACTTATCTTGCCAACTGATTTGAAAAAACTACCACTGGAAAAACCACTGGACACGTGAATTTTACTCCTCAAAGTAAGAAGCTGTTATTCTGGGGGGTGGTTTTTATTCATGGAAAGCCGAAAAAGACAGGATATTTTAAGTCCTATTCGATATCATCGAGCCAACTATCACCGGCTCAAGTAGGCAGAGAAACTCATGGAATTTTGAAGCTAAACGTGGTGCGAACACAGCCTTTCCTCTGTTCTCTTCTTTTTTTATTAAAGTACAGAACATTGGATTTGCCTGATTTGGACATTTTATAATTTCTTAGGGTCTTAGGGTCTTAGGGTCTTAGGGTCTTAGTTTTGGGGGTCTTAGTTTTCCGAACACCCGTTAATCAAGCATTGAACTTTACTTCTTGAATACATTTTACTTAATGTTCAAATACGTTTTCTCTCTAAGAACGAAATGTAAAACATACGGCACATTGATCACGAAAGACGGCATCTAGATTTAGCGGAAACCACGGAAACCACGGAAAACCACGGAAACCGCGGAAACCACGGAAACCACAGAAATACGAAATACTGCAATATCCAATATATAAAATATATGCCCTGATTCAACACCTTTGGTCATTATTTAGCTCGGAGTAGCTATGCTGTATTTGGTCGTGGATATCAAATACGTTCGTGGAGGTCTTCGGATGTAGTTAGAAAAAAAGTCCTCATACTGCAAAAGAAGCCGTTTTCTCGCATCTGTGGTGACAAGTGGCATTGCCCTATCAATAAAATTTTCAAATATTAACATTCTGTTCTGAGAAAAAAGCCAAGAAATAAACCGAAATTCTTGCAATCAGTAGAATGCTTTTTGGGCGCCATCTTTAACACAGGAAGACCGCCAACGAAAACACAGGGAGCCCCAAACTTTCTCGGCCATTTTTTGGGTAGCCTATCTCAGACGTACCCTATCCCCAGACCTAAGCTTGAAAATCAATACCCTCTCCCAGACCTAAGCTTGAAAATCAATACCCTATCACAGACTAAAATTGAAAGTTCGTGACCAATTTGAAGCTAAGAATTTTTATTTTGCTGCTACGATCATTTATAAATATTAGAGATCTTCAAATGCTCGTAAAAATGCAAAAAAGAATGATAACTACTTGGTTCGCTGTAAAAAAAAAACACCCTATCTCAGTGCAAATGGGCAAAATATATACCCTGGCAGACCCGAGAAGCTCGCACATACCCGTATAGCTTATATTGGGGATTACGTACTCCCCGGGGTGCCTACACTTGGACGCCACACCCGGGTATTTAATAGCTGAAGCTACAAGGATTAGAGAGAAGTCGTAACAAGTGTGCCAACTTCTTGCAAATACTGAACTTCTTTTGTGGCAGGGTATTCTATAATCTAGCCACCGAGAAACCTTTTATCTAGCGTTCTTGATTTTTTTTTTGGCAGATTGAGCCCGTTTTGTATAAAGTGTAGGAAATGTTTAACTTTGTAAAATCTGATTATTTCGTTGTAATTTGATCGGATGCACGCACGTAGATCAAAAACAATGGGTTTAATTCGAAAAAAATATTTCCTTGACTTTTAATACTACTGGCATTCGATTGGCCCAGGTTTCTCGATCAGCACAATAAG